>JAGFNQ010008568.1:0-100089 GCA_024364735.1 Boesenbergia rotunda | reverse complement strand
TATGGTTGGATATCAACCTATTTGGAGATGCTCCTACGATCTCCCGAATTGATAAAAAGGGTTATTCAATTTGATAAATAAATAGGATTTTAATTAATGTATATTGATACATTCTTTATCATTCTTCTCACATAAGCTCAATTTGTGTTTCTAGGTTAATCACTCGATCATGTCTTCTCTGAATTTGCGTTCCATTTTGGACACCAACAAACTGACTGGGCCAAACTTCATGGACTGGCTTCGAAACCTGAGGATAGTCCTCAAGTCAGAGAAGCTTGCTTATGTCCTTGAAGATCAACTTCCTAACCAACCTCCTGAAGGTGCAACTCCAGACCAGCTAGTGGCCTATCAGAAACATGTGACCGATTCTGAACTTGCGAGTTGCATCATGCTAGCCTCTATGATACCTGAGCTGCAAAAGCAGCATGAGCATATGGATGCTTATACCATCATCTTCCATCTTCATGAGTTGTTTGAAGAGCAGGCGAGATCCGAAAGGTTCGAAGTCTCCAGACTCCTCTTCACCACTAAGATGCAGGAAGGCACTTCTGCCTCGCAGTTTGTGCTAAAGATGTTGGGGTACATTGAGTGACTGAACACACTCGATTTTGCAATGGATCATGAACTAAGTATTGACTTAATTCTGAGTTGTTTGCCCAAAAGTTATTCACAATTTGTGATGAACTATCGGATGAACAAACTAGAGACCACCATTCGCGAGTTGCTCAACCTGCTGAAGACTGTGGAGCCTTCTGTAAAGCCGGATCAAAAGGCGGTACTATTAGTTGGTTCCTTGAAGAAAGGTTCTAAGAGGAAGGCCAAAGAACAGAATAAAGGAAAGAAGAAAAAGGCCAAAAAGACTGAAAAGAAACCAAAAGGAACTTGCCATCATTGTGGCAAAGAGGGTCACTGGCGAAGAAACTGCAAGATTTATCTTGAGTCCATGAAGAATAAGGCATCCGATGCCCCATCCTCTTCAGGTATCTTCGTTATTGAATGTCACTCTATTTCCTCAAATACCTGGGTACTTGATACTGGGTGTAGCTCACATATATGTAATGACATACAGGGGCTAAGGAATAGAAGAAGACTCGTTAAAGGAGAAGCAAATCTGCGAGTTGAAAATGGAGCAAAGATTGCTGCTGTTGCCATCGGAACATATTTGCTAAAGCTCCCCACTGGACGTATCTTAGAATTGGATAATTGTTATTTTGTTCCTTCGTTAATAAAGAACATTGTATCTATTTCATGTTTGAATGAAAAGGGTTATCATTTAACTTTTAGTAATAATTGTTGTTACATAACTTTAAATGGCGTTCTTTATGGGAATGGAACTTTGTGCAATGACATCTACACGTTAGATTTAACCAGTGACGTTTTCAATATCGAAGTTAGCAATAAACGTGCTCGAATAGATAATCGAATATACTCCTACACTTGGCATTGTCGTCTTGGCCATGTAAGTAAGAAACACATGACCGAATTACACCGATGTGAAATTTTGGAATCATTTGAACCCGGTTCATTTGATACATGCGAATCATGCTTAAAAGGCATGATGACCAAATTACCCTTTTTCGGAAAAGGTAATCCAGTGGGAGAATTGCTTGGTCTAATACATACTGATGTATGTGGACCAATGTCAACTCTTGCACAAGGAGGCTATAGCTACTTCATCACCTTTATCGATGATCACTCACGATTCGGGTACGTGTTCTTGATAAAACACAAATCTGAAGCCTTTGAGAAATTCAAAGAGTTCAGAAATGAAGTAGAGAAACAGCATGGCAAAAGTATTAAAATACTTCGATCCGATCGGGGTGGTGAATACTTAAGTCAAGAGTTTCAAGATTATCTTAGGGACAATGGGATATTATCCCAATGGACTCCGCCGTATACACCACAGCATAATGGTGTATCTGAGAGGCGCAACCGAACCTTGATGGACATGGTTAGGTCAATGATGAATCATGCAACTCTTCCAAAATTCTATTGGGGCTATGCACTTAAGACAGCTGTTTACTTGCTAAACAGAGTCCCGACCAAGGTAGTCTCTACTACTCCATATGAGACATGGAATAGTAAGAAACCCCACTTAACTCACCTTAAGATATGGGGTTGTCCTGCTTATGTGAAGCGGATTGTATCAGACAAATTGGATGCTAAGTCTGATAAATATCTATTTATTGGATACCCTAAGGAAACGAAGGGTTACCAATTCTATCATCCCTTGGAACAAAAGGTGTTTGTTTCAAGGCATGCTGTATTTCTGGAAAAAGAATTTCTTTTACAAGAAAACAGTGGGAGTGGCATTGAACTTGATGAAGTTCAAGAAACTCCAATAGACATTATAGAGACACCTAGTCTAGACTCACAACCAATAACTCATAATGATGAGCTATCAGTTGAACCTAAAACTACACTACCTCTTCGTAGATCTGATAGGACACGCAATATTCTAGAGAGATACGGATTTCTCGTAAGTGAATCGAACGTCGTGTTACTCATAAGCGATGACGAACCTATCAGTTATGAAGATGTTCTGAAAAGTTCAGAAAGGGACAAATGGCTTGAGGCCATGAAGTCGGAAATGGATTACATGTACGAAAACCAAGTATGGGACTTGGTTAACCCACCTGAAGGGATTAAGCCCATAGGGTGCAAGTGGGTTTTCAAGAAGAAAACCGACATGGAAGGTAATGTTGTTACCTTTAAGGCTAGATTAGTGGCAAAAGGATATCGTCAGAAGCAAGGAATTGATTATGACGAAACCTATTCGCCAGTAGCTATGCTTAAATCCATTCGGATGCTCCTAGCCATAGCAGCTCATTATGATTATGAGATATGGCAAATGGATGTGAAAATAGCTTTCCTTAATGGAAACCTGCTTGAGGATGTATACATGATTCAACCTGAAGGTTTCACATCGGTTGATAAAACCAAAGTATGCAAGCTTCAACGATCCATATATGGACTGAAGCAAGCATCTAGGAGCTGGAACATCCGTGTTGATGAGACAATCAAAAAGTTTGATTTCTCAAAAAATCCAGACGAACCTTGTGTGTACAAGAAGGTTAGTGGGAGTGCAGTCGTATTCCTAGTATTATATGTCGATGACATCTTACTTATAGGAAACGATGTATCAGTCTTACAAGCAGTTAAAATTTGGTTGTCCAAAACTTTCTCCATGAAAGACCTGGGAGAAGCAACCTATATCCTTGGGATTAGAATCTATAGAGATAGATCAAAACGGTTGCTTGGTCTTTCGCAGTCTACATATATAGACCGAGTGCTAAAAAGGTTTAGCATGTCGGAATCCAAGAAAGGTTACCTTTCCATCAGGCATGGAATCAACCTTTCAAAGTCTATGTGTCCGCGCACAGAAGACGAGAGGATTTGCATGAATAAGATTCCTTATGCATCCGCGATAGGATCTATTATGTATGCTATGTTATGTACAAGGCCCGATGTATCGTATGCTTTGAGCGTCACAAGCAGATACCAGTCGGATCCAGGAATGGATCATTGGGCGGCTGTTAAGACAATCCTTAAGTACTTAAGAAGAACTAAGGATGTGTTCCTAATATATGGAGAAGGAGATATGGTAATACGTGGGTATACAGATGCCAGTTTCTAGACAGATAAGGATGATTCCAAATCTCAGTCTAGATACGTATTTACTTTGAATGGAGGCGCAGTAAGTTGGAAAAGTTCCAAACAAGACACCATAGCGGATTCCACCACGGAAGCGGAATATATCGCAGCTTCGGAAGCAGTAAAGGAAGCAGTCTGGATCAAGAAGTTCGTCTCTGAACTTGGCGTGGTTCCAACCATTGATGAAGTAGTGCCGGTTTACTGCGACAACAATGGAGCTATTGCATAAGCAAAGGAACCAAGGTCTCATCAGCGATCCAAACACGTGCTTCGCCGCTATCATCTCATCAGAGAGATTATAAGTAGGAATGATATACAAATTGAGAAAATTCCCACTGAAAGGAATTTAGCGGATCCTTTAACTAAGGCCTTACCTCAAAACAAGTTTGAGAGTCATGTTAGAGCCTGTGGTATTGGATACCGTAGCGATTGGCATTAGGCCAAGTGGGAGTTTGTTAGTGATATGAGAGAAGTGTCCTAAGGCAATCGCCTTATGATTGTAAACATTTATTTTAATAAATGATAATTCACTATTTGAGTATACATGTTTGTGTATTTGATTGGGATCTTAAACTCATCTACTGAATGTCCGCAATACAACTCACAGCATAAGAGAATTTGTGATGGGATCACAACTAGTGATTATCTCTAAATGTGCAAATGTGAAGTATTGAAAATATCCCTAGTCGATGAATTGATAAATACGGACACTATCAATTCTGTTGAGACTAGCATGGGTTATTCTCTAATCAGCTGATTCTCACTGGCTGGCGACATTGGGATGTCCGAAGATAAACATGGATGCTAGTTAAGGGAACTAGTTCATTGGAGTGACTAGCTGTAAGACTTCATATGGTTATTTATATAGATATGTCAATGAAGTTCTTACTGCGGCTTAAGTGCGATGTTCCTTTGACTTGCGGTGTTCAAGTCATCTTGGTCATGGAGACTTATACTTTAACATCTTAAGCAAGCATCTCCAAGGAGGTGTGGACCCAGGATGATTGGGTATAAGCCGAAGTGCCCGAAGATGTTTGAACAGCCTACAAAGGATTCACCACTCCTTGCAAGGAGATGTATACCCAGGCCTATCGTCGGATTGTTACTCAAAGCCTCTGGCCAGAGCATATCATGTTTAGAGTGCGAGTCTCTAAAATACATGAGAGTAATTAGAAATCCAAAGGATGAGAAAGACATTACTTGGGCTAGGTGTGACGTAGTCAGCCTAGTGGGGACTGACACAAATAGACCGTGTCCTAAACCAAGTGGGCATAAGATGGTGAAGGGAATGAGGCACGATTCATTAGAGCTGCTGAAGGGTTTCAGAATTACTTCTGAGGTCAACCGTTGATCTTTCGATTAATTGGGGGTCATGATGTACTACTAGGTGTCACTCATGATCGTTCTATAATTTGTTGATTATAGACGACCAACATAAATCGAAAGCCTATTTAGTCACACGCACTACGAGTAATCCGAGGGATTTAAAACGAGTTGAAAATTGGATTTTCCGATCAAGAGAAATAAGTCGAATCTGAGTTAATCAGAGGCGCAATGGAAGCTAAAAATGGCTAAGTCTTTTGAAGGCTTATTGGGTGAATTAAATGAGTTTAATTCGCGACGGTTCGGCTCGGTTTGGCCGGCCAAAGAGGGTGCCAAACCCCTTTGGTTTGGCCGGCCACAAGAAGGGGAAGAAACCAATTTAATTGGTTTAATTAATAAAATAAATCTAGTGCGATTTGTTTTATAAATTATGGATAAATAAATTTGTGTAAAGAAATTTATATAAATAAATTTATAGAAATTTATTCTTTTTATGGAAATTAAAATGATCCATGGAATGGTTTATTTTAATTTTATAAAATCAATTATGAATTGATTTTTCCATAATAAGAAAAGTTTATAAATTTCTTATAAAATTTATTCCATAATAAAAGAAGAGATTAATTAGTTTTATTATAAAGTTAGTTATAATAAAACTTGGTTTAAACGGAATAATTCATAAGAGAATTTATAGGATAAATTTCTTATGATAACTAATTCCATTAATTCCGTTAAGAGGGAGACTTGGCAAGGGAGATGCTACTATATAAAGGAACCAAAGGCAAGCCCTTAATTCCAATTGAGTAATCAAGAGATTAACTCTCTCCCTCTCTCTCTTATTCTCTTCCTCTCCCTCTCCTTCCAACCTAGGGCCGGCGCACCTCAACCTAGGGCCGGCGCACCACCCTCTCTTCCAAGGGTTGGCGTGAGTCGACTCCACCAAGTAGAAGCCGAAGAAGAAGAAGAAGAAGCGGATCGCATCTCCTTCCTTCCCGGAATTTTGATTCCGTTAACTTGGTGGTTAGTTTCCTATCTTTTCTCTTGTTGTTCTAGTTGTGCCTTTAGAGAATCTAGTAGTTCTCGTCGGCACAAAACTCGTGGCTTTGCGAAGTCATCCCGAAGAGAAGTCGGCATGTACGCGAATAGAGGCGGAGCTTCCAAGGGACGCTACGGTTGGATCTCGTCCCTTACTTCGAGTTACTAGAGGTACTTAGTAAATTAGTTTACTTTTCTGTAATATTTTAATTTATGATTATGTCAACACATCATAAGGTTGGATGCTAGATACGTGGTTAAAATAATTTAGAAAATTATTTTATGCTAATTCTTCCGTTGCACGTAAAAATTTAAAATTTTACGAACCCGTATCCTTGTCGACATGCACCCGGTCACAACACCGAGCGCCCTTACGAAGGCTTATCTGTGTTTCGGAATCGAAAGAGCACAAACAGCTTTGAACCCGGGCGCCCCGGACGCTCCGGGCGCCCCGCTTGCAGCCTATTCTGCTTTCATCACCTAAACTGCATTTTCTCATTGGCTGGGGGCGCCCCCATCATCCCGGGCGCCCTCAACAAGCTTTTAAACCCACTACTGGGTTTTAAGTCTTACTCTGGGCGCCCCCATCAGCCTCTTTCCAGCCTTCTTTGTCTCCGGTTCTTGGTACCTGCAAGATACACAAACACAAAGCACATATACATACAATATTAGGCTTAAGGACTTTGTTCGGACTTCGGATTTCCATGAAACCCTAAGTCGAACCGGCACAAGTTTCCATCCCCGAGAACTCGCCTTTCACCTACTCCTTTCAGGATACAGTTGCCACCCAGTCCTTCGGGTGGACTTTTGCTTAGCTTCCGATACTTCCGGACGTCGAGACGCACAAACCTTGACCCGTCTCTACTCCTGTCCTTAGTCATCGCTCAACTATGTTGCTCAGTCCCTTGGACTAAGACTTCATTCCCTAGCGGTCCTTTGCCAGGTGCCTAGCAGTCTTTCGCCAGGTGCCTAGCAGCCCTCCGCTAGGTCTTCTATGCCTAGCAGCCCTTCGCTAGGTCTTCTATGCCTAGCAGCCCTTCGCTAGGTGCCTAGCAGCCCTTCGCTAGGTCTTTGGGTTTCGATACCTAGAAGCCCTTCGTTAGGTCTATAGGTTTCGATACCTAGCAGCCCTTCGCTAGGTGCCTAGCAGCCCTTCGCTAGGTCTTAGGGTTTCGATGCCTAGGTTAACTAGGACTTTTCTTCAGCTTAGGTTACTTCTCCTTTGCACCCCTTTGTTTGTTCATTGTATCAATGACTTAAGTATATTGTCAAACATTAAAACACTTAAAGGAGAACATCATTGATGCAACTTGCACCAACAGGGGATGCCTTGGGATAGGATCCATTTTGCATTGCATATGCATTATTTTAGCTTTCGACTACTATCTTGTTTCCCTAACTTAAACGGATTGCCAAACATCAAAAAGGGGGAGATTGTTGGAGCAATCGACCCTAAGATGGTTCAGAGTGACCATAGGTTTTGATGTTTGGGCAAAGGGTTTATGTTAGGTTTACCCTTGTTTACTTATATGTGTATGTTGAGTGTGCAAGTTGTATAGGTTACACATATGGACTTGACTGGGCGGCCTCGATATGGTGAAGGGTGGCACGGAGATAAGCTGGAGGCTTGTGTGTGTTGGTGCAGGAAGCACCAGATCGAACCTTGTTTTGATATTGGCAAAGGATTCAAAGTTAAGGGTTAGTTGTTGTCTAACAAGTTTCTTGAGTGTACAGGAAAAGCCCTAGCGAAGGAATGCTAGGCACTGGCAAAGGAATGCCAGCCAGAAGAAAAGCCCTAGCGAAGGACTGCTAGGCTCTGGCGAAGGACTGCCAGAATGGACAAACCCTAGCGAAGGAATGCTAGGCACTGGCAAAGGGCTGCCAGAAGAAAAGACCTAGCGAAGGGCTGCGTGGTACTCAAGACCTGGCGAAGGACTGCCGGGCAAAAGTCCAACTGGAGGATCCGGTTGGCACCAGGTAAACTCTCCCGAGAGGAGTAGGTGAGGACGCGTTCCCCTTGAGGGAACATTAGGCGTCGGTTCGACCTAGGGCTCCATTTTGGAGACCAAAGTCAGAACCAAGACAACTAAGGCTGTATAAAATAATAATATGATTGTTATTTGGACTAACCCTGGATGCAGGATCGAAGGACTGAGTATCTGCAGCTCAGAGAGCCTCAAAGGAGTGAGACAGAAGCTGAGCAGGGCGCCCCGGACGATCCGGGCACCCCCAAGGTCAACCCATGTCTGTAAGAACCTCAACGCGCTTCGACCCGCTTGTCACGGGCGCCCCGCGTGTCGCGGGCGCCCCCACTGCCAGCTGCCGAAGCGCATCCCTGCGAAGCCGAGGAGATGAGGCTTTGACTGGTCAATCTGGGCGCCCCGAGCCCTCCGGGCGCCCCGGTCAAACCGGATCCCGAGGATAAGGGGATCAGACGGCGACCGAGCGACAACCGGATCTGCTGCCACGTGGGGGGCGCCCCCGTCGACCAGGGCGCCCCCAGGCCCTATATAAAGGGCCCTCGACCTCCTTCTTCAGTGCATCAATTACTGCGACGCTTCCACGCTCTACTGCTTTCATTCAACGCATCCAAACGCTCCGACGACCGTGCTCTACTCCAGGAACTTCCCGACTCAAGTCCGAAGCACCGTCGTCCTCCCGCTGCACCGAAACTCGAGCCTAACCCGGGAGTTGGTAAATACAGAAGTGTAATCTTTCTTATTGCAAACTCTATTTCTCTTCTGTATTCATTCTACGCATTATAGAATTGCCCAAAGTAAACGGTCAACGACCGTGGGCCTTGGAGTAGGAGTCGACCCAGGCTCCGAACCAAGTAAAACGACCTTGTTAGCGTTGTGTTGCTTTGTCTCTATTTCCGCCGCGCACTTACTCTTTTTTTTAATCCGAACGATTTGCGACATTCACCCCCCCCCTCTCTCGCATTTCTCGATCCAACAGTGTGCACACCTGAGGGACCTTGGAGAGCAGGGACGATGAGCTGATGGGCACGGACTTCGAGGCATGCGTGAAGGATGGTATGGAGCCAAGCTGGAGGCTTGCGTGCATTCGAGGGACGGGAGCCAAAGATGAAGAGGGCGCGAAAGCAACAGTCGAGGCTGCGGAGGAGGAGTCAGTCGAGTCGTGAGGGTCGAGTGCTGTGTGAATGTACTCGGGAAGGGTTTCAGCTAGGGACCAGTCGACTGCCCTGGGGGCAGTCTACTGGTATGTGGCTGGTGAGCTGGCAAATTCGAACGTTGGGGGTGTCAACGGTCGAATTTGGCTGGCACCAGTCGACTGCCCTGGGGGACAGTCGACTGGTAGCGAGAAATCAGCCCCGAGTCCTATTTAAAGAAGACTTCGTGGTGGCTAAGTTTCTTGACGAAACTCGCTTGGGTAAAGCGTGTTAGTAGTCTATTGTGCCCAGACAGTGTCCGAGGTGTTGTCGCGAGGTTTCTCCACCCACAAGGAGCGACGCGGGCTAGCCGGGAGTTATCCGGGGAGTGATCCACCGACGGATTCTTGGATTAGTCACCCGTCCGGGGTGGATACCAAGTAAAACTTGGTTTGTTAGCGTTGTTTGTTATTTTTATTATTGTTTCCGCTGCGCATACTAACAACGTAGGAAGAACAAGCTAAAGAAACACTATTCACCCCTCTCTAGCGTACAGATCGATCCAAACAGACTGCCACCACTCAGATTCGACCGTTGACATCCCAACGTTTGATTTCTGGTTACTTACCAGTCGACTGCCAAAATGGCAGTCGACTGGTCCAGGGTCCAGAACCTACTGTGAGCTTTGGCAGTCGACTGGATAACTCCCAGTCGACTACCCAGCCTACAACAACACTCCTACTCACTCTCTTGACCCTCCTCTATGCGTGCCTTCAGGTCCACTCCTTTTGCTTGGCCCTTGAAGTCCTCTTCTACCGGCTGTCGTCCCTCGGATGAGCATGCAAGTCCTCGACTTGCCTCCATGTCACCCTTCACGTGTGCCCTTTGAAGTCCACTTCCCGGCTTGCCCTTGGAGTCCTCCTCCCTCGGCTCTTGTCCCTTGCCTCAGCTGACTCTTCACCAGCAGCCTTGACTATTGCCTTCGCGCCCTCTTCATCTTCGACCCTCATCCCTTGGATGCACACAAGCCTCCAGCTTGTCTCCATGCCATCCTTCACATATGCCTTGAAGTCCACGCCCCTCGGCTCATCATCCCTGCTATATCAGGTCCCTCGGGTGCACACAAGCCTCCAGCTTGTCTCCATGCAACCCTTCACCATACCGAAGCCGTCCAGCCAAGTCAATATGTGTAAACCTATACAACCTGCACACTCACATACACATATTAGTACACAAGAGAATGCCTAACTTAAACCCTTTGCCCAAACATCAAAACACATGATCACTCCGGGTCACTGATTGCCTCAACAATCTCCCCCTTTTTGATGTTTGGCAATACGTTTAAGTTAGGGAAATCAAAGAGTAATAGATAGCAAGAATAATGCTAAATAAATGCATATGCAATGCATACATGGATCCTATCCCATGGCATCCTACACCTAACCCTCCAGGTTACGAATTTTCCGAAACGAGCTTTTTAAAGCATCTCCAAAGCTCCCCCTCTATTGGACTTACAAAGGCTTTTTAAGAACCTCTCCAAGGATCCCCTTACGCCAAGAATGGAGCAACCATGCTCATCCTTAATCTCAACTCCCCCTAAACCTAGGGTTTCTTGCAAAGGTATGTTTGGTTTCCCAAATTAAACCCAACACTTCTCCCTCTTTGCCTAACATAAAAAAAAAACCCAATAATATCCCAATCATTGGTTCTTTTAATCCCTAATGACCATAAACAATGTGTACTAGCCCCCCATACACTTATTTTGCATTATTTGGACACATACCCAGCTGCTGAAACTTAATTCAGCCTTTACCAGTCGATTGCCCCAAATGGCAGTCGACTGATACTCTGAAACACAGATTTTCAGCCTTTTCTGACGAAGTTCAGAATGCGCCAAAAGTTCCACAAATCTCCAAAAATTCCAAAAATTTTGTGGAGAGGTTTGTGGTACTCATATCTACTTGGGAAAAATACATTCCAAAATGTATCTATCACCATTCCTAAGTTTGACATAAAACCCAAAACTAGCTAAAACGTTCAATAGAACCTTGACCTAAAGTCCTAGTTTTGGTTTCCTCTTGATGTCTCTGGCCATGCCAACCCACAATGCATCCCTAACATTGATTTACATGGCATTTATACATCAAGAACCAAACTTCATGCTATATGGCCCCAATGTCATATTTTCATGCATGAAACACATAATCCATGTGCCAAAACCCAAAAGTTGAGACTCAAGCCCGTCTCCAACTCTTTTGGCACATCCTTTGGTCCATCTAGACCTCTAGGAGCACCTCTCTTAGGGTGCATTCACCATATATCCCAAAGGCTCCTAGAGCTCCCCCTTGAGCTCTTAGCCCTAGCCACCTTCCTAGGGGACTCAAGAAACACTAGACCACACCGGTGACTCTTGGCCTACAAAATTGACCTTCTTAACCTTGGACACCTTGTCCTTGGTTAAGTAACTCTTTTTGACCTTTGGATGGCATTCCCTTGTCATCCTTGGACTTTTCCTCCTTACCATGATTTTATGCCTCCCCAGCACACTTCTTTTTGTTTGCCGTAGAGGTCTTAGACCGGTATCCCAATCTCGATCTATCATAGTTGGGTTTCAAACTACCCAACACTATATCTAGACCTTTAGATCCAATCTTGAATCTTTCTAAGGTCTTTTCTAATATATCAAGCCTTGCCCTCAAGGCTTGATTTTCCCTTTCTAGACCTTTAACCTTAGAGTCCATATGTCCATTTTGGACATTCCTAGACCTATCCATTTTCCTAGGCACATTCCTTCCCTTCTTGGAATTAGTGTTATGATCCTTAGGTTCAAAGGTCTTAGGTCTAACATTGTGCATGTTTTTCTTAGGGTTTTGATCTACCTTATTAACCCTAGTCCTATCATTATATCTAAATCCAAAATTGTGCACAAGTAAGCACTTTTCATGATTTCTAGCATGCATAGATGAATGATTAATTTTATCATGCATAGAGGAACTCAAAATCAAATTACATTTTGGCTTAAGGTTAGGAGTTACCTTCCTTACCTTTGGAGCTTCTCCTTGTTGCAAGATTCTTTTCTTTCACTCCTCCTTCTCCCTTCTTCTTAGATGCTCCATTTTCTTGAGCTTTCCACTCATTGGGCAATTCGTGTGGTAGTGTCCTAGCTCACCACACGTGAAGCATCTGATTCTCTTTCATTTAGCTTGAACTTCTTTGTTCCTACAATCCATGTTAGAACTAGAAGAATTTGACCTGAGTTGGGACTTTACCTCCTTTTTACCTAGTGGGCACTTGTCTTTGTAGTGCCCCTTTTCATTGCACACAAAGCATGTGATGTGGCCCTTGGCTCTTGCTTTGGTGGAGGTAGAGGTGGAGGCTAGGTTGACTTCTTCTTCAACCTTGGATGAAGTGGATGCCTCCTCTCGTTCCGGCATTGACGAGGGTCTCTCCTCCCCCTCAATTCTTGAGGTGGTGACCTCTTCCTCCTCTCTAGATGAGGTAGATGACCTCTCACTTTCTTCTTCCACTACACTTGATGAGATGGTCAATTCTTCTCCTTTTTCTTCTTCTTGAACCATTTGACACATCTCTTTGGATATTTGAGATTCTGTAGGTTTCTCATGAATTTCTTTCACATTACTCCACAATTCATATGCATTTTGATATTTAACTACACAAATCAAAACATTGTTAGGCAAAAGATTAACTAAAATTGTCATTACCTTTTCGTTTGTCTTGGATTGATCTTGTTGTTCTTGTGTCCGCTAGAGGGGGGGGTGAATAGCGTTCCGAACCCCTTTCTTCCTACATGGTTAGTTTGCACAGCGGAATATATAATAAAAATAATCAAACAAATACTAACCAATGCTAACATGAGGATTTACTTGGTATCCACCCCGGACGGGTGACTAATCCAAGAATCCGTCGATGGATCAATCCCCGGATAACCTCCGGCTAGCCCTCGTTGCTCCTTGTGGGTGGAGAAACCTCGCCACAAACTCAAACAAAGCACTGAGCACAAAGACTACTATCTTGCCTTTAACCAAGACAAGATTCGTCAAGAAAACCAGCCCTAGCCGAGTCCTCTTTAAATAGAACTTGGGCTGGAAAACCCACTGGCAGTCGACTGGTCCCAGGGCAGTCGACTGCCACCACTCAGATTCGACCGTTGACATCCCAACGTTCGAATTCTGGTGACTTACCAATCGACTGCAAAAATGGCAGTCGACTGGTCTAGGGTCCAGAACCTACTGTGAGTTTTGGCAGTCGACTGGACAACCCCCAGTCGACTGCCCAGCTTACAACAACACTCCTACTCACTCTCTTGACCCTCCTCCACGCATACCTTCAGGTCCACTCCTTTTGCTTGCCCCTTGAAGTCCTCTTCCACCGGCTGACGTCCCTCGGATGAGCATGCAAGTCATCGACTTGCCTCCATGCCATCCTTCATGTGTGCCCTTTGAAGTCCACTTCCCGGCTTGCCCTTGGAGTCCTCCTCCCTCGGCTCTTGTCCATTGCCTCAGCTGACTCTTCACCAGCAGCCTTGACTATTGCCTTCGCGCCCTGTTCATCTTCGGCCCTCGTCCCTCGGATGCACACAAGCCTCCAGCTTGTCTATATGCCTGTTGGGACCGGGTGCATGTTGACATGGATACGGGTTCGTAATTTTTAAAAATAATTACGTGCAGTGGAAGAATTAGCATAAATAATTTCTCAAATTATTTTAACCACGTATCTAGCATGCAACCTTAAGATGTGTGGACATGATCATAAATTAAAATTTTGCAGAAAAGGAAACTAATTTACTTAGTACCTCGCGTAACTCGAAGAAAGGGACGAGATCCTACCGTAGCGTCCCTTGGAAGCTTCGCCTCTATTCGCATCCACGCCGAGTTCTCTTCGGGATGACTTCGCAAAGCCACGAGTTTTGTGCTGACGAGAACTACTAGATTCTCCAAAGGCACAACTAGAATATCAAGAGAGAGAG
Organism: Boesenbergia rotunda; assembly: GCA_024364735.1. Lineage (NCBI taxonomy): Eukaryota > Viridiplantae > Streptophyta > Magnoliopsida > Zingiberales > Zingiberaceae > Boesenbergia > Boesenbergia rotunda. The sequence goes on along the minus strand of JAGFNQ010008568.1, from coordinate 85,978 downwards.
ATGGAAAATAACCACCAAGTAACGGAATCAAGATTCCGGGAAGGAAGGAGTTGCGACCCGCTTCTTCTTCTTCTTTGGCACCTTCTTGGTGGAGCAGGCTCACGGCAACCCTAGGCGGTGCGCCGGCCCTAGGGGAGGAGAGAGGACGCCGGCCCTAGAGAGAGAAAGAGGGCGCCGGCCCTAGAGAGAGAGAGGGAGAGAATAAGAGAGAGAGTGAGAGCTTGCTACTTTATCTCTTGATTGATTGGAATTCAAGCCTTGCCTTGGTTCCTTTATATAGTAGCCTCTCCATCGCCAAGTCTCCCTTTTAACGGAATAAATTTTCATAAGAAATTTATCCTATAAATTTTCATAAGAAATTTATCCTATAAATTTTCTTATGAATTATTCCATTATGCCAAGTTTTATTATAACTAAATTTATAATAAAACAAATATATCTCCCTTTTTATTATGGAATAAAATTTACAAGAAATTTATTATATAAATTATTCTTATTATAGAAAAATCAATTCATAATTGATTTTATAAAATAAAATAAACCAATCCATGGTTCATTTTAATTTCCATAAAAAGAATAAATTTATTGTATAAATTTTTCTTATCATGGAAAAATCAATTCATAATTGATTTTATAAAATAAAATAAACCAATCCATGGTTCATTTTAATTTCCATAAAAGGAATAAATTTATTATATAAATTTTCTTATCATGGAAAAATCAATTCATAATTGATTTTATAAAATAAAATAAACCATTTAAAGTTTACTTTAATTTCCATGAAAATAAATTTATTTACATAAATTTCTTTATATTTATTTAAACATAATTTTATAAAACAAATCACGCTTGATTTATTTTATAATTTAAACCAAATAAATTGGTTTCCCTCCATGTGGTGGCCGGCCAAACCAAAGAGGGTGGGGACCCTCTTTGGCCGGCCAAACCAAGCCGCCTCCTCGCGAATTAAACTCATTTAATTCGCCCAATAAGCCTTCAAAAGACTTAGCCATTTTAAGCTTCCGATGCGCCTCTGATAAATTCTGATTCGACTTATTTCTCTTGATCGGAAAATCTAATTTTTAACTCGTTTTAAATCCCTCGGATTACTCGTAGTGCGTGTGACTAAATAGGCTTTCGATTTATGTTGGCCGTCTATAATTCATCAATTATAGAACGATCATGAGTGTCACCTAGTAGTACATCATGATCCCCAATTAATCGAAAGATCAACGGTTGATCTCAAAAATTATTTTGAAACCCTTCAGCAGCTCTAATGATTCGTGCCTCATTCCCTTCACCATCTTATACCCACTTGGTTCAGGACATGGTCTATATGTGTCAGTCCCCACTAGGCTGACTACGTCACACCTAGCCCAAGTAATGTCTTTCTCGTCCTTTGGATTTCTAATTACTCTCATGTATTTAAGAGACTCATACTCTAAACATGTCATGCTCTGGCCAGAGGCTTTGAGTAACAATCCGACGATATGCCTTGGGTATACATCTCCTCGCAAGGAGTGGTGAATCCTTTGTAGGCTGTTCAAACATCTTCGGGCACTTCGGCTTATACCCAACCATCCTGGGTCCACACCTCCTTGGAGATGCTTGCTTAAGATATTAAAGTATAAGTCTCCATGACCAAGATGACTTGAACACCGCAAGTCAAAGGAACATCGCACTTAAGCTGCGGTGAGAACTTCACTGACATGTCTATATATAGTCTATCATGTGAAGTTTTACAGCCAGTCACTCCAATGAACTAGTTCCCTTAACTAGCATTCATGTTTATCTCCGGACATCCCAATGTCACCAGCCAGTGAGAATCAGCTGATTAGAGAATAACCCATGCTAGTTTCAACAGAATTGATAGTGTCCGTATTTATCAATTCATCGACTAGGGACAATTTCAATACTTCACAATTTGCACATGTAGAGATAATCACTAGTTGTGAAATCATCACAAATTCTCTCATGCTGTGAATTGTATTGCGGACATTCAGTAAATGAGTTTAAGATCCCAATCAAATACACAAATATGTATACTCAAATAGTGAATTTTTCATTTATTAAAATAAATGTTTTCAATCATAAGGCGATTGCCTTAGGACACTTCTCTCATATTACACGTCGTTCGATTATGAGTAACACGTCATTCGATTCACTTATGAGAAATCCGTATCTCTCTGGAATATTGCGTGCCATATCAAACCTACGAAGAGGTGGTGTTGTTTTAGGTTCAACTGATAGCTCATCATTATGAGTTATTGGTTGTGGGTCTAGACTAGGTGTCTCTATAATGTCTATTAGAGTTTCTTGAACTTCATCAAGTTCAATGCCACTGCCATTGTTTTCTTATAAAAGAAATTCTTTTTCCAGAAATACAGCATGCCTTGAAACAAACACCTTTTGTTCCAAGGGATGATAGAATTGGTAACCCTTTGTTTCCTTAGGGTATCCAATAAATAGACATTTATCAGACTTAGCATCCAAATTGTCCGATACAGTCCGCTTCACATAAGCAGGACAACCCCATATCTTAAGGTGAGTTAAGTGAGGTTTCTTACTATTCTATGTCTCATATGGAGTAGTTGAGACTACATTGGTCGGGACTCTGTTTAGCAAGTAAACAGCTGTCTTAAGTGCATAGCCCCAAAAGGATTTTGGAAGAGTTGCATAATTCATCATCGACCTAACCATGTCCATCAAGGTTCGGTTGCGCCTCTCAGATACACCATTATGCTGTGGTGTATACGGCGGAGTCCATTGGGACAATATCCCATTGTCCCTAAGATAATCTTGAAACTCTTGACTTAAGTATTCACCACCCCGATCGGATCGAAGTATTTTAATACTTTTGCCAAGCTGTTTCTCTACTTCATTTCTGAACTCTTTGAATTTCTCAAAAGCTTTAGATTTGTGTTTCATCAAGAACACATACCCGAATCATGAGTGATCATCGATAAAGGTGATGAAGTAGCTATAGCCTTCTTGTGCTAGAGTTGACATTGGTCCACATACATCAGTATGTATTAGACCAAGCAATTCTCCCACTGGATTACCTTTTCTGGAAAAGGGTAATTTGGTTATCTTGCCTTTTAAGCATGATTCGCATGTATCAAATGAACCGGGTTCAAATGATTCTAAAATTCCACATCGGTGTAATTTGGTCATGCGTTTCTTACTTACATGGCCAAGACGACAATGCCACGTGTAGGAGTCTATTCGATTATCTATTCGAGCACGTTTGTTGCTAACTTCGATATTGAAAACGTCACCGGATAAATCTAACGTGTAGATACCATTGCACAAAGTTCCAGTCCCATAAAGAACGTCATTTAAAGTTATGTAACAACAATTGTTACTAAAAGTTAAATGATGACCCTTTTCATTCAAACATGAAATAGATACAATGTTCTTTATTAGTGAAGGAATAAAATAACAATTATCTAATTCTAGGACACGTCCAGTAGGGAGCTTTAGCAAATATGTTCCGATGGCAACAGCAGCAATCTTTGCTCCATTTCCAACTCGCAAATTCGCTTCTCCCTTGACGAGTCTTCTTCTATTCCTTAGCCCTTGTTTGTCATTACATATATGTGAGTTACACCCAGTATCAAGTACCCAGGTATTTGAGGAAATAGAGTGGCATTCAATAATGAAGATACCTAAAGAGGATGGGGCATCGGATGCCTTCTTCTTCAAGGACTCAAGATAAACCTTGCAGTTTCTTCGCCAGTGACCCTCCTTGCCACAATGATGGCATATTCCTTTTGGTGTCTTTTCAGTCTTTTTGGCCTTTTTCTTCTTTCCTTTATTCTGTTCTTTGGCCTTCCTCTTAGAACCTTTCTTTGAGGAACCAACTAACAATACCGTCTTTTGATCCTGCTTCACAGAAGGCTCTACAGTCTTCAGCAGGTTGAGCAACTCAGGAAACTGGTCTGGAGTTGCATTTTCAGGAGGATGGTTGGGAAGTTGATTTTCAAGGACATAAGCAAGCTTCTCTGCCTTGAGGACTATCCTCAGGTTTCGAAACCAGTCCATGAAGTTTGGCCAAGTCAGTTTATTAGTGTCCAAAATGGAACGCAAATTCAGAGAAGACATGATCGAGTGATTATCCTAGAAATACAAATTGAGCTTATGTGAGAAGAATGATAAAGAATGCATCAACATACATTAATTTAATCCTATTTATTTATCGAATTGAATCACCCTTTTTATCAATTCGGGAGATCGTAGGAACATCTCCAAATAGGTTGATATCCAACCATAGATAAGAACAACCATGGTTGTGGCCATCAAGTTATTCTTAGCTATGAAGGTAGGTAATTATACCGATTACATATCACATATATGTAACTATCACTTTATGCTATCAACTAATTGAATGTTTGCATAAATCATTGGGTTGTTAACTCATTAACAAGTATGCAACATTATACATAGCACCCAACTGCACCTCTCTTTACATCGACCTTGGCTGTGGCACAACAAATCGATGCTCCAAGCTTAAGGCTGACCCATTAATCAAGAAATAGTTTTAACATGGTTGGAGCTCATTCAACCGTTTAGTCAGGCTTGGATGTGTCCAACAACCAAAACTAAGGATTGACCTCTGACTCCAACTATATTATTCATAAACTAATTCCATGGTTTGAACATGTTGAAGTTCAAGCCGGGCATAGATGTGTCCATCAACCCAAACGAGAAACAAAACTCCGATTCTAACCATATTAATGGAAGGTGTTGGCCTTAATATTTTGTAAGGGGTTTTGGGTCTCATCCTTTCATTTCTAAGCACATTCATGACATATAATTATGTCATGACTAACGATTTCCTTAATAAAGTATGTATGTGACTTAATTTATCAAGTCTCATTAATTGAATTAGGAATCAGATTTCCTAATTCTAATTTCATACTTTATTCAAGGAATTGTTTTGGGAAACAATTTCCTAAATTGTCATAATCAATTTCGGAAATAATATGTTTAAGACTTTTGATTTCTTTAAATCAAATCTTATTAAATTAAGAGACAGATTCCCTTAATTCAACCACATATTATTTTCATGAAAATATCTTTTAAGAAAACTCTATAGGAAACCATTTTCCTAATTAATTTTAGAGACAACAATATGTAAGAGCATCACCTCTTAAATCAAATTTCCAAGATTTGATCACATATTTTATTTATGGATTAATTAATTACAACAAATTGTTTTCTAAGGGTGGCTCCCCGAGGCTCAGATACCCAAAGAAAAGAAATTTTTCATAAATCCAATTTGGTCCGCTCCCCGAGGCGTAACCAAATTAAACATGACAATTTTATTCAAAAATAGGAAATTAAATTACAACAACTAACTTTAAATTGGACGGCTCCCCGAGGCTCAATCCAAAATAAAGAATTTTGTTAATAATTTTTAACCAATTCAAATTTAATTGTCAATTAATGATCCATAAATTTGTCTAGACTTTCTTGAAAGAAAGTGCCCAAAATTGCGAGATTTCATAATAGGTTTTCAGAATAATTGTAAGTTTCTGGTACAAAGAAAACTTACACATTTCCAAAATTGAATAATTTCCAAAATAGGAAAGTTTCCAAAAATGGGAAGTTTTCACAATTATCTAAAATTTTAGAAATTAGGATATTTCAAAAAGTTTGCGAAATTTCATGAGGATTTCCAAACTTTGAAATTCCTAAATCTAAAATTTATCATAATTGGAAAGTTTTCATGATTGAAAAATTTTCCAAAATTGAGATCATGACAAAGTTTTCCGCAAAACAATTATATGATTATGTCGAACACTAACCGGCTCTGATACCACTGTTGGGACCGGGTGCATGTTGACATGGATACGGGTTCGTAATTTTTAAAAATAATTACGTGCAGCGGAAGAATTAGCATAAATAATTTCTCAAATTATTTTAATCACGTATCTAGCATGCAACCTTATGATGTGTGGACAGGAAAAAAAAACCTTATGATGTGTGGACATGATTATAAATTAAAATTTTGCAGAAAAGTAAACTAATTTACTTAGTACCTCGCGTAACTCGAAGAAAGGGACGAGATCCTACCGTAGCGTCCCTTGGAAGCTTCGCCTCTATTCGCATCCACGCCGAGTTCTCTTCGGGATGACTTCGCAAAGCCACGAGTTTTGTGCCGACGAGAACTACTAGATTCTCCAAAGGCACAACTAGAATATCAAGAGAGAGAGATGGAAAATAACCACCAAGTAACGGAATCAAGATTCCGGGAAGGAAGGAGTTGCGACCCGCTTCTTCTTCTTCTTTGGCACCTTCTTGGTGGAGCAGGCTCACGGCAACCCTAGGCGGTGCGCCGGCCCTAGGGGAGGAGAGAGGACGCCGGCCCTAGAGAGAGAAAGAGGGCGCCGGCCCTAGAGAGAGAGAGGGAGAGAATAAGAGAGAGAGAGAGCTTGCTACTTTATCTCTTGATTGATTGGAATTCAAGCTTTGCCTTGGTTCCTTTATATAGTAGCCTCTCCATCGCCAAGTCTCCCTTTTAACGGAATAAATTTTCATAAGAAATTTATCCTATAAATTTTCTTATGAATTATTCCATTATGCCAAGTTTTATTATAACTAAATTTATAATAAAAAAAATATATCTCCCTTTTTATTATGGAATAAAATTTACAAGAAATTTATTATATAAATTTTTCTTATTATGAAAAAATCAGTTCATAATTGATTTTATAAAATAAAATAAACCAATCCATGGTTCATTTTAATTTCCATAAAAAGAATAAATTTATTGTATAAATTTTTCTTATCATGGAAAAATCAATTCATAATTGATTTTATAAAATAAAATAAACCAATCCATGGTTCATTTTAATTTCCATAAAAGAAATAAATTTATTATATAAATTTTCTTATCATGGGAAAATCAATTCATAATTGATTTTATAAAATAAAATAAACCATTTAAAGTTTACTTTAATTTCCATGAAAATAAATTTATTTACATAAATTTCTTTATATTTATTTATCCATAATTTTATAAAACAAATCGCGCTTGATTTATTTTATAATTTAAACCAAATAAATTGGTTTCCCTCCATGTGGTGGCCGGCCAAACCAAAGAGGGTGGGGACCCTCTTTGGCCGGCCAAACCAAGCCGCCTCCTCGCGAATTAAACTCATTTAATTCGCCCAATAAGCCTTCAAAAGACTTAGCCATTTTAAGCTTCCGATGCGCCTCTGATAAATTCTGATTCGACTTATTTCTCTTGATCAGAAAATCTAATTTTTAACTCATTTTAAATCCCTCGGATTACTCGTAATGCGTGTGACGAAATAGGCTTTCGATTTATGTTGGCCGTCTATAATTCATCAATTATAGAACGATCATGAGTGCCACCTAGTAGTACATCATGATCCCCAATTAATCGAAAGATCAACGGTTGACCTCAAAAAAGTATTTTGAAACCCTTCAGCAGCTCTAATGATTCGTGCCTCATTCCCTTCACCATCTTATACCCACTTGGTTCAGGACATGGTCTATATGTGTCAGTCACCACTAGGCTGACTACGTCACACCTAGCCCAAGTAATGTCTTTCTCGTCCTTTGGATTTCTAATTACTCTCATGTATTTAAGAGACTCATACTCTAAACATGTCATGCTCTGGCCAGAGGCTTTGAGTAACAATCCGACGATAGGCCTTGGGTATACATCTCCTCGCAAGGAGTGGTGAATCCTTTGTAGGCTGTTCAAACATCTTCGAGCACTTCGGCTTATACCCAACCATCCTGGGTCCACACCTCCTTGGAGATGCTTGCTTAAGATATTAAAGTATAAGTCTCCATGACCAAGATGACTTCAACACTGCAAGTCAAAGGAACATCGCACATATGCTGCGGTAAGAACTTCACTGACATGTCTATATATAGTCTACCATGTGAAGTTTTACAGCCAGTCACTCCAATGAACTAGTTCCCTTAACTAGCATTCATGTTTATCTCCGGACATCCCAATGACACCAGCCAGTGAGAATCAGCTGATTATAGAATAACCCATGCTAGTCTCAACAGAATTGATAGTGTCCGTATTTATCAATTCATCGACTAGGGACAATTTCAATACTTCACAATTGCACATGTAGAGATAATCACTAGTTGTGAATTCATCACAAATTCTCTCATGCTATGAATTGTATTGTGGACATTCAGTAAATGAGTTTAAGATCCCAATCAAATACACAAATATGTATACTCAAATAGTGAATTTTTCATTTATTAAAATAAATGTTTACAATCATAAGGCGATTGCCTTAGGACACTTCTCTCATATTACTAACAATGCCATCCTTCACGTATGCCTCAAAGTCCGCGCCCCTAGGCTCATCATCCCTGCTATATCATGTCCCTTGGATGCACACAAGCCTCCAGCTTGTCTCCATGCAACTCTTCACCATACCGAAGCCGTCCAGCCAAGTCAATATGTGTAAACCTGTACAACCTGCACACTCACATACACATATTAGTACACAAGAGAAAGCCTAACTTAAACCCTTTGCCCAAACATCAAAACACATGATCACTCTGGATCACTGATTGCCTCAACAAAAATAGCACCAGGGAAAGTCACTCTTGACACTTTTTCTTGCTCCTTCATTTGAATATCAAAGCTCTGTGTCGTCTGCACACTTACAGATTCATTAGTGAAGCAAATCAGAAATCAGAACTGCGCTGACAACAATTTGAATTAATGATCAGAAGTGTTGATCGGTCACTTTGACCGATCAGACAACCTCCTGACCAAGCAGACTCTATCCTGATTGATCCAATGATGTTTTGATCGGTCTCACTGACCGATCAGAGACCAGCGGATCAGTCACCAGCCCGATCCCTAAACTTACTGGGATTTCAGCCAAAACACTCTGATTAGTCTCACTGACCGATCAGGGAAGTGTTTGATCAGTCTCACTGACCGATCAGCCAAGTTCCAGACCGATCAGGATCCAACCTGATCGGTCCAGGACTTCTCTGATCGGTCGCACTGACCGATTTGATATCTCTCTGTGACCACACAGAATGTTATATGATTAGTCACTAGACTGTTCAGAAAACCTCTATTTCCTCAAAAGCTTTCTGAATCGGTCAACAGATCGATCTACTATCAAGAGAGTTTATGCCAACTCCCTGATCGAATTTCAGACCGATCCAACCAACTTTGCTCTGATAATTTCAACCTTGAGTCCAAAGAACAGGCTCCCTTTCCCTCTCTGACTCAGTCTGGTCCAGAGAACGAGCTACAGAGCCCTCTCTGACTTATCCCGGTCCAGAGAACGAGCTACCGAGCCCTCTCTGACCAATGTCCGGAGAACGAGCTACCGAGCCCTCTCCGACTCATCCTGGTCTAGAGAACGAGCTACCGAGCCCTCTCTGACCAGAGTCCGGAGAACGAGCTACCGAGCCGTCTCCGACTCATCCTGGTCTAAAGAACGAGCTACTGAGTCCTCTTTGACCAGAGTCCGGAGAACGAGCTACCGAGCCCTCTCCGACTCATCCCGGTCCAGAGAACGAGCTACCGAACCCTCTCTAACCAGAACACTTAATCTGAACTTAACTATCTAATCTCAATTCTCACTCAACCAAACATAAATCAGTGTTAACATCAAAACAACAATCAGGTCAGACTGCATCAACAGATCCAAGATAGAATAAAGCCTTGAGCCTCTCAACCCCTCTCCCTCTCAAAAACTCTCTCTACTATGGTTTTTAGTTGCGCCGGTGAAAGGGAAGGAAGAGGGAACTTCTTCTCCTCTTTTTCCATGGGCGTGGAACTCTATTGGAGGCAGCACCACCTGGTGGTGATCGACTGAGAAGCAGGCGGTGGAAGGTGACCGGTGGCGAGCTCCTATCCCATGCTTGCGGTGGTGGCAACCTAAAGCGAAGTAGGTGGTAAAGAAGAAGGTTTATCTTCTTCTTCTTCTTCGTTTCCTCTCCATCGCCTTGGTCTCCTTTCTCCTCCTTTGCGTGCACGTGTGGGGTGCAAAGGACAGTTGTCGACGGCCGAAAAAGAAGGAGTTTGTCTTGCTTCTTTTGGCCGACGGTAAGGATAGATAGGAGAGGGAAGTGGTTGATTATGGTTTAGTGAAGGTGAAGGTTTCTTCCACTTCTTCTTCACCTTCTTCTTCTTTCCCTTCATCTTCTTCTTCTCTTGGTGGCAACACAAGCAAGGGAGGAAAGGGCTCACCAAGAGGTGCTCGGCGGGATTGAAGAAAGAAGAAAAAGGTCTCACCCTAGGGGTTCGTCCAAGCTAGGGGAGAGGAGGTCTTGTTGGATCCTTGGTGACTCCGCATCTTGGTATCTCATCGCCCACACGTCATCCAAGAGAGGAGGGTCATACGGTAGAAGACTGCGAGGTAAAAGACGAGGTATACCTCTCTTTAGCTCCTCTTGTTTTCTTGATTATTGTTTTGATTATTCTTATCATCACATGTGTCTTTGTTAATTATCATAGTTTAAATATTCTTTAATTAATATAGATAATTAATTATGTCATGGATCCCGATTATAAACACAAAAAATGGTGATCCATTCGTCGTCTTTTCCGCGGTCGATTGATTCGGAAAGTTACAAGGTCTTAACTTTGGTTTTGGATAAGCATGACTTGAATCAATTGACACGACGATGAGACGGTCATTTGGGAGACGGGTCTCTATTCAGATTAAATTTTTAATTCGTAGACATAGAGAGGTCTCTCATATTCGACCCCGTGTTTGCTTAGGAAACCCGCCGAGCTATTCTATCAATTTTATGTGGTAGTTGATTAATTATCTTGGTTATTAATTATCTGTTAATTAATATGATAATTAATCATGTCATGAACTCCGAAAATAAACACAAAAATCGGCAATCGGCTCATCTTCTTTTCCGTGGTCAATCGTTAGGCGAATTACAAGGCTTGATCTTTGAGATTGGTTAAGTTGTAATTCGAATTGATTGATATGATGACGAGATGGTCGTTTGGGAGATAGGCCTCCATTCGGGTTAAATTTTTAATTCGTAGACATGGAGAGTTCTCTCATGTTCAACCCTGTATTCACTTAGGAAACCCGCCAAGTCATACCCAAGCTTATACATCCAATAATAGATGGAGAGACATATCTATGTTAGAACAGTATTAGGTTATAACCTATCTTTTTTTGGATTTACAAGGGGTATCCAGGTTTGCGCTCGACTAATCCACTTGGCTGACCGACCCTGCCCCACAACCTTTAACGAGAGTCCCCACTAGTCAACGAGGGTAAATCACAGGACGGAGACACGTGGCGACTTCACGACTGATGATATCGATATCCGATGACCCGATCACGCTGTTAGTAGGAGCCCTAGAGCCAATTATGTGATGATTGACTAGAGACTTTTTGTATCATATTCTATCATTAATAAAGGCATGTTTGGTTATTATACTTACTTTATTATTTGTGCCAAATAACTAAGTATAATAATGTCCTTGTGTAGTAGGTCCTTATCTACATTATATCGATTGCTTGAATTGATAGTGAGATAATGTAGAGAACACTAGACTAAATTATTCCAAGTTAAGCATTAATATTCAGGGGCAATATTAATGCATGGAGACTAGCATGTAAGTCAATTGATGACTTGAGCTCACAAGTCATGGATATGTGATATCAAGTTGACACATGTGTATATATTAGAGAATGTGTACTGAATTGACCCACCATGAGAAAGTTTCATAGATTGTCATATGAGTGTCATAAACTTTCTCATGTGACTATTAGTATGAATAGTCCTTAGACTTGAAGTCACTACGATTCCTTATATAAGGAGTTATGTATATTGGTATCGATAAACGTCACCTGTAACATGGTGGACTATAAAGGCGATCACTGGGTATGTAATAAATTATGCGAAAGGATGTGAGTAATGTAGATGGGATCTATCCCTCCCATATTACGGGAGTGATATGTGTGGGCCCTTTGATCGAGTAGGACTACTAAAATGCATGACCATGCTCAAATGAGTCAATATAGGATATTGAGCTCATTTATTTGAGTGAGTCTACTCGAGGATCAAGAAAAACATAGATTGATTGAGGATGACACGGTCTATGCCTCATTGGTCAATCTAGATATCAAGGATAGAAGGACAAGGTCATACATTATCATAGTCACGGAGGTTTAGTCGGTTCTCGACTTTTCTTGTTACTTGGGTAGCAATGATGCATTGCTAGATGTCGTTCATTGCTTATGTGTCTAAAGCGTTTAGGCGCATTGCCAACGTCATGAGAACCTATTGGGTCACACACTAAGGGCATGATGCTTCGGAAAATCTAATCGGGAGCCCGAGTTGGGAACTCGGGAGATCTGATCGAGAGCTCGAGTTGGAAACTCAGGAGACTAGTTCGGGAGCACGAGTTGGGAACTCGGGAGACTAGTTCAGGAGCTCGGGAGCTCGAGTCAGGAGCTCAGGGACTTGGTCGGGAGCTCGGCGCTCGGCAGACTGGGTCGGGAGCTCGACAGACTGGGTCGGGAGCTCGACGACTTGCTCGACAGACTGGGTCGGGAGCTCGACGACTTGCTCGACAGACTTGGTCAGGAGACCTGGTCGGGAGCCCAAGAGGCCCGGTCAGAATGCATGGGAAATTCATTAAAGTGTTTAATGAAGGAAAGAGAAAAGTCTATCTTCATTGGATGAAGGGAAGGTGAAGAGTCACATGAAAAGATGTGCTCTTCATTGGCTTTAATGAAGGGAAGTCAAAGAGACAAAAGCCTCTTCATATTCATGGGATGAGTATAAAAGAGGGTCTAGTCATTTTTGAATGACAAGTGAGAGCTTTCCCTTCTTCCCTTCCTCTCTTCTTTCTCTTCTCCCTCTTGGCCGAAACCCCTTTGGGGTTCTTGGTGGTCTTGTGAACTACCTCAAGTTGCTAGCACAATGTGATTGGATGTATATATGTGTGTGTGCATGTTGTAATATAATTCATAATATGGCCTGCGTGTCGTGCCTTGTCTCTATTTTTCCTATTTGTAAAATAGATTTAGGCTCGAATGTAACTCGAGTTTTCCTACATTGTAATGTACATAAGGAGTAGTGGAGTGTCCATTGAAGAATGAAGTTACAAGAAGAATACCGACCACACATGATGACCAGAGGATGCACTTGGAGAAGATGTTATCCCTAGGTTGACCATCGATCTTCGCATTGGCTTGACAAGATCGTAGTATACGGGCCATAACCATGTCACGTTTTACAGCTTATATGTTAATATATGCAATGTGTGTGTATGTGATACATGATTAAATGTTTATCTTAATTAAGTCAACTCGATATACCTATCAAAGTTTGGTACTCATAAACTACCTCGATCATTTGTTATTGGGTTTGCCAAAGCAAAGAACACATTTTATCTTGGTAGAGTGTGAGAGGACAATTGTGATGTCCTGCTATCGAACTTTGGGTGAGACTTAACTAAGTCACCTCAATTGGATTGAGAAACTTAGAGGCATATCCCAAAAGTTGAGAAAGTTGGGTAAGAGAACAATTATACTAAGGGAGTGTTTGGGAGAGCTTCTGCTAGCTGCTTTTTAGATTCTAGCTACATAGAAGCACTTTTGAGTGTTTGTGAATACCAGATTCTGCTTTAACTTCTATAACTTTTAGCCAAAAGCTGGAAGCAAGAATTTGATGCTTTTTTCTGCTTCTGCTTTTTTGCTTATGGTCTAGAATTAAAAGTAGACATTTATACCCTTAATAATTTATCATTTTACATAATTGCCACCATAGTTTTAAATAAAATTTTATATTTTCATATAATTTATATATTCATAATTTTTTTATAAATTTATATAAATTTGTCATTTTTTATATTTATATTTTTATTAATTATATATTTTTTAAACATATATATTATTTAAAAAATTAATTTTGATATAATATTCAAAATATAATAATAAATATATAAAACATTATTGATGGTGTATCAAAATTATATTTAGATAATTAAAAATAATAATTTATATAGTTTAAAGATATTGTTGTCATTTAACTAAAAATTAAGCTTGGAAGCAATTATTCACCAAACACTCAAACTTTACCTTGTATCATCTTTTAGCTTCTATTTCCAAACACTCCATGCTTTAGCTTCTCACTGACTTCAAGATAATCTCTACAAGAATCACTTTTCAAGAAGTAAAAGCTCTCCCAAACACTCCCTAAGTCTTGGGCGATTAGCCAAAGCCAACTCAAGATGATGTGTAATGTGGATCTTGACCCTTTGTTTTCAAGAGTCGCATAAGATGTAATTGGTAAAATGCTACCTACCTAATTGTACCAAGTCTTGGGCGATTAGCCAAAGATAACTCAAGATGAAGTATAATATGGATCTTATCCCACATAAATGTAGTCGCTATTTGGTTTGGAGCTAGTAGTGTGGACAAATTGAGTTTGCCTACATCCATGACTAACCCTTACAAAAGCTCTACGATTTAGTGAGAGTATCATTTAATTAAAGGCCTAATTAAATGATCTAGATATGATACTTATTTTTGTATATTTACTGTTGTAGATCACCATGTCATATAACACGTCAAATACTCTCTCTCTACGATCTGTCCTTGAGAAGGACAAACTCAACGGAGCAAATTTCCTAGACTGATACTGAAACTTGAGGATAGACCTTAAATAAGAACGAAAACTGTACGTCCTAGGGCAACCTCTTCCAGAAGCACCCGTCGCTACCACAACCTGTGCTGAAAAGGATGCTTACAAGAAGCATCAGGATGATGCACTTGATGTATCATGCCTTATGCTTGCCACCATGAACTCTGAGCTTCAGAAGCAACATGAGAACATGAATGCACATGATATGGTTGAGCATCTAAAGCAACTATATCAAGGTTAAGCTAGGCACGAGCGGTTTGAGGTGTCTAAAGCCCTATTTGCATGCAAGATCTGTTGAGGCAATCTGTGGTCTGGAGTGACCAAGTGTTTTGATGTTTGGAAAAAGGGTTTAAGTTAGGTTTACCCTTATGTTCTTATATGTGTATGTTGAGAGTTCAGGTTGTACAGGTTACACATATGGACTTGGCTGGACGGCCTTGGTACGGTGAAGGGTGGCATGAAGACAAGTTGGAGGCTTATGTGCACCCGAGGGACCTTGGAGAGGAGGGACGATGAGCTGATGGGCACGAACTTCGAGGCATGAGTGAAGGATGATATGGAGGCAAGCTGGAGGCTTGCGTGCATCCGAGGAGCGGGAGCCGAAGATGAAGAGGGTGTGAAAGCAATAGTCGAGTTTGCAGATGAGGAGTCAGTCGAGTCGTGAGGGTACGAGTGCAATATGATTGTACTCGGGAAATCCTAGGGTTAGAGTGCGGAGTGGAATGTACTCAGGATGGGTAACCTTAGATGGGTGAGTAGACCAGTTGACTGACCTGGGGGTAGTCGACTGATGAAACTCACAGAAGGGTTCTGGCCTGGGACCAGTAGACTGCCCTGGGAGCAGTCAACTGGTAGGTGGCTCGTGAGTTGGCTGAAAATTCGAACGTTGGGATTGCAATGGTCGATTTTCAGTGGCACCAATCGACTGCCCTGGGAGCAATCGACTGGTGGCGAGGGTTTCAGCCCAAGTCCTATTTAAAGAGGACTTCATGGTGGCTGAGATTCTTGACGAATCTTGTCTTGGTTAAAGGCAAGATAGTAGTCTTTGTGCTCAGAGTTTCGCTTGGTGCTGTGGCGAGGTTTCTCCACCCACAAAGAGCGACGAGAGCTAGCCGGAGGTTATCCGGGGAGTGATCCACTGACGGATTCTTGGATTAGTCACCCGTCCAGGGTGGATAACAAGTAAATCTGGTTTGTTAGCGTTCTTTATTGTTGTTAGTTTTTATTTTGTTTGTATTTCCGTTGCGCAACTAACAACGTAGGTGAAAAGAATCGAGAAAATGCTATTCACCCCCCTCTAGCGTACGGAGTCAATCCTAACAATTGATATTAAAGTGAGGACCGCTCTTGATCGGACTAACCGCCAAGAGAGCACACACTGGAGGAAGAGAAACAATGGAAGAAAAATTTGGGGAAGACATCTACACTCCACCGCCCTACGATCATGAAGACTTCGATTTTTGGAGGGCAAGGATCGAAAATTGGTTCGCAATGGAGTGGGCATGTAGAATTGCACTTGAGGAGCCCTTCGAGATTCCAAAGGATAAGCACGGGAAGAAACATAGGCCTAGATATTGGAATCAAGAGAATCAAGATTAAGCAAGGGCAAATAAGAAGGTAATTGATGTATTAATCAATATTTTGCCTACTAAAGTGTTAAATGGTGTAGGGGAATATCAAAATGCATATGAATTATGGAGCAAATTGAAAGAAATTCATAGGAGCGCTACACAAGCTCAAGTAGTAGAGGAGCCCGAAGGAGCAGGGTTAATAGTCCAAGAAGACCAAAAGGAGGAAGAAGGATCAACTTCCTCAAGAGAAGAAGAAGAAGTATCAATGTCAAGTATTGAGGGGGAGGAGAGACCCTCAATCATACAAGAACAAGAAGAAGCCTCTACCTCCACCAAAGTAAGGAAAAAGGACCACATCACATGCTTTGTGTGCAATGAAAAGGTGCACTACAAGGACAAGTGCTCGAAAGGTAAAAAGGAGATAAAATCTAAACCCACTTCAAGTTCTTTTAAATCTAATATGAGGTGTAGGAATGGAGAATCCTAAGAGAAGAAGAGGAGGATTTGATGCTTCATATGTGGAGAGCTAGGACACTACCACACCAAGTGTCCAAGGAAGAAAGAGCTTAAGAAAATAGGACACTTGAGGAGATGGGAGAAAGAAGAAAGGAGGAAGCAAAGATCACATCAAGGGAAAACTTCAAGGATAAGGGAGGTAATTCCTAACCCTAAGTAAAAAATTCAATTCAAATTCAAGTTCCTCTATGTATGATAAAAATAATGTTAATTATCCATCCATGCATGCTAGAATTCATGAAAAATACTTAATGGTGCATAATTTTGGATTTAGATATAATGATAGGACTAGGGTTAACAAGGTAGATCATAACCCTAGGAAAAGCATGCATCATGATAGACCCAAGACATTTGTATCTAAGGATCATGACACTAATCCCAAGAAGGGAAGGAATGTGCCTAGGAAGGAGGATAAGTCTTGGAATGCCCAAAGTGGACACTTGGGCACTATGGTTAAAAGTTTAGAAAGGGAAAATCGAGCCTTGAGGGCAAGGCTTGATGCATTAGAAAAGACCCTAGAAAGATTCAAGGTTGGATCTAAGGGTTTGAATATGGTGTTGGGTAGCTTAAAATCCAACTATGATAGATCGGGTTTGAGTTACCGGTCTAAGACCTCCAAGGCCAACAAAAAGAAATATGCAGGGAAGACATATGATCATGGCAAGAAGAGGAAATCCAAGGATGAAAAGGGGGTGTCATCCAAAGGGAAGGAAAATGACTTAACCAAAGACAAGGTGTCTAAGGTTAAGAGCGTTCATTTTGTAGGCCAAGAATCACCGGTGGCACGCCGGTGTGGTCTAGTATGGATTGAGTCACCTAGGGAGGTGGCTATGGCTAAGAGCTCAAGGGGGAGCTCTAGGAGCCTTTGGGGTCCATGGTAAATGGATCTCAAGAAATTTTCTCCTAGGAAATTAGATGAAATGTGCCAAAAGGGTTGGAAGACTTGGGTAAGTCTTAATCCTAGAAAATTGGCACATTAAAAGAAGTTTTTAGGGAGAAAAAGGTGAAAATAGGGTTATATTGGGTAAAATTAGGGTTTAATAGGAAAATATCATATAATTCAGTGCTAAGAATGTATCATGGTCAGAAATAAGAAGATACATCGAGGAGAAGCCTAAATTAGAACTTTTGGAGGAGTTAAAATGATACAATTTAGGTATAGTTGAGTTTCGTGCCAATCTTGCGATTTGGAGTACATTTGTTTGGAAACATATTTTTCCCGAGTAGAAATAGGTTTCACAAATCTCCTTATAAATTTTCAGAATTTTTGGAGATTTGTAGAATTATTTAGGCATTTCTGAAATTGGGCTGAAAACCTGAAATTCAGGTATCAGTCGACTGCCCCAGGGGCAGTCGACTGGTCTCAGCCCAGAAACTCTCTGTTCATTTTGGGAGTGGACTGCCATATGGGCAGTCGACTAATCAGTGAGAGTATGCAAAGAGGGCCTATTAGGTGATAAGAAATTATAAAATTGGAAACTTAGGAAAGGGTCATATTGCCGTATGAGATTCTATATCATGGGTTGATATTATAAGGATTAATGAGTGCTTAAAGTTCATTGGATGATATTGAATCCTTTGATGAACTCAAGAAAAATTGAGAAGCCCATATGAATTTAGGATTTAGAGATAAAAAGGGAAGATTGAGGAAAATTCCATGTATTAAATTATAGTGTTAGACTTAGCAAACACATGGAATTATAGATGGATTTCAAGGTTGATACAAAATGCAAATCTTTTGAGGAAATTAGAATGTACCAAAAGTCAAACACATTTGATAGGGTATATCCTAGCAAATGTGCTTGCAAATCTTTAGGTTTTTGTTGGGTTTTTGTTGAGTTCTTGTTGACACTAAGGGAAAGGTTGCTTGAGGCAATCCTTTGATAGTGTCAAAGGGGGAAGAACTCGGGTGTTGGGATGGGTATAACTCATCATGGTGTTAGTGGGTTAAGTTGGGTAGAACTTGACCCTGATAAATTGAAAATTGGGGGAAGGCATAGGTTAAGGGGGAGGTTGCCTCCTTGTTTGCCTTAACTTTCATAGGAAATTTTTGGATTTTTTGTCAAACTTGGGAATGGTAATAGATATATTATGGAATGTATTTTTCCCAAATAGGTATGGGTACCACAAAATTCTCCACAAAATTTAGGAATTTTTGAATATTTGTGTAATTTCTGGCACAATTCTGAAAATGGCCAGAAAAATTGATTTTCAGAGTATCAGTCGACTGCCCTGGGTCAGGGCTGGTGTGGGTATCCAGCAGTTGACATGTGTCCAAATGATAAAAAAATAAGTGTATGGGGGTCTAATACACTGTGTTTAGGATCATTGGTGTTTAAAAGATCCAATAATTGGGATATTATTGGAGTCTTTTTGATGTTAGGCAAAGGGGGAGAAGTGTTGGGTTTATGTTGGGAAACCAAACAACACACCTTTGCTAGAAAACCCTAGGTTTAGGGGGAGCTGACGTTAAGGGGGAGCATGGTTGCTCTATTCTTGGCGTAAGAGGAACCTGAAAGAGATTCTTAAAAAGCTTTGTAAGTCCAATATGGGGGAGCTTGGGAGAAGCTTTAAAAAGCCCGTTTTGGTTGAAAACCCTAACTTGGAGGGTTAGGTGGTGAAAATCCTAACATGGAGGGTTAGGTGTGGAAAATTCCTAACTTTGGGAAGTTAGGTGTGAAAAAGTCTTAACTTGGAGGGTTAGGAGTAGGATGCCTTGGGATAGGATTCATATATGCATTGCATATGCATTTGTTTAGCATAGTTTTTGCTATTGGCTACTATCTTGTTTCCCTAACTTAAACGTATTGCCAAACATCAAAAAGGGGGAGATTGTTGAGGCAATTTATGGTCCGGAGTGACCAAGTGTTGTGATGATTGGGCAATGGGTTTAAGTTAGGTTTACCCTTGTGTTCTTATATGTGTATGTTGAGTGTGCAGGTTGTACAGGTTACACATATGGACTTGGCTGGATGACCACGGTATGGTGAAGGGTGGCATGGAGACAAGCTGGAGGCTTGTGTGCACCCGAGGGACCTTGGAGAGCAGGGACGATGAGCTGATGGGTGCGTACTTCGAGGCATGTGTGAAGGATGGCATGGAGGCAAGCTGGAGGCTTGCGTGCATCCGAGGGACGGGAGCCGAAGATAAAGAGGGCGCGAAGGCAATAGTCGAGGCTGCGGATGAGGAGTCAGTCGAGTCGTGAGGGTACGAGTGCTGTGCGATTGTACTCGGAAAAATCCTAGGGTTTGAGTGCGGAGTGGAATGCACTCGGGAAGGGTAACCTTAGGTGGGTAAGCAGACCAGTCGACTAGCCTGGGGGCAGTCGATTGATGAAACTCACAGAAGGGTTCTGGCCTGGGACCAGTCAACTGCCCTGGGAGCAATCGACTGGTAGGTGGCTGGTGAGTTGGCTGAGAATTCGAACGTTGAGGTTGCAATGGACGAATTTCAGTGGTACCAGTCGACTGCCCTGGGAGCAGTCGACTGGTGGCAAGGGTTTCAGCCCGAGTCCTATTTAAAGAGGATTTCGTGGTGGCTGAGATTCTTGACGAATTTTGTCTTGGTTAAAGGCAAGATAGTAGTCTTTATGCTCAGAGGATTTCTTGGTGTTGTGGAGAGGTTTCTCCACTCACAAGGAGCGACGAGGGCTACCTGGAGGTTATCCGGGGAGTGATCCACCGATGAATTTTTGGATTAGTTACCCGTCCGGGGTGGATAACAAGTAAATCTGGTTTGTTAGCGTTCTTTATTGTTGTTAGTTTTTATTTTGTTTGTATTTCCGCTGTGCAACTAACAACGTAGGTGAAAAGAATCGAGAAAATGCTATTCACCCTTCTCTAGCATACGGAGTCAATCCTAACAACATGCAAGAAGAAACTCCTATAGGAACCCACGTAGTCAAGATGATTGGGTNAAAGACTAGGATTTCCACTAGGCCAAGAATTGGCTACAGACCTTATCCTACAATCATTGCCGGAAGGGTACAATCAATTTGTCATGAACTATAACATGAATGAAATTGACAAACCTTTGCCTGAGATGCTCAGCATGTTGAGAACTGCTGAACCCAATCTCAAGAAAACCAAGACCAGTAATGTACTGATGGTACACAAGGGCAAAGGCAAATGGAAGCCTAAAGGCAAGGGTAAGACCCAAGCCAAAGGCAAGGCCAACTCTACTACATCCAAGCCAAAAGGGTGCCTAAGGAAGGGACCTGCTTCCATTGTGGTGAGACCGGACATTGGAAGAGGAATTGCAAACTCTACCTGGAGGAAGTAAAGAAGAAAAGAAGTGAGACTTCTGCCTCAGGTATTTTTGTTATAGAAGTCAATCTATCTATCTCTTCTTCTTGGGTATTAGATACCGGATGTGCATCTCACATTTGTACTAATGTGCAGGGCCTTCAAAGAGCTAGATCATTGATAAAGGGCGAAGTGGACCTACGAGTAGGCAATGGAGCAAGAGTTGCTGCTATTGCTGTAGGAACATATTCCTTGCCTTTGCCCACTGGGCTTATCTTAGAACTAGAGGAGTGCTTTTATGTACTTGCATTAACTAAGAACATAATTTCAATATCTTGTTTGAACAAGAAAGGCTTTACATTTATCATAAAGGGCAAATGTTGTTCTTTAATGCTAAATGACATGTTCTATTGTAATGCACCACTGATGAATGAACTCTATGTTCTAGATCTAGAGAACCCAATCTATAACATAAATACCAAATGGTTCAAACCAAAAGATTTGAACCAAACATATCTCTGACATTGTCGCTTAGGACATATAAATGAGAGACGCATATCCCAACTCCATAAGGATGGATTGCTGGACTCATTTGATTTTGAATCATATAAGACATGTGAATCTTGTCTTCTAGTCAAGATGACCAAGACTCCATTTAGTGGACACGGCGAAAGAGCGGCGGGCTTGTTAGGACTCATACATACTGATGTATGTGGCCCTTTCAATGTCGCAGCTAGAGGAGGCTATCAGTACTTCATCACTTTCACTGATGATATCAGTAGATACGGCTATGTGTATCTCATGAAACACAAGTCAGAATCCTTTGAAAAGTTCAAAGAATTCAAGAGTGAAGTACAAAACCAACTTGGTAAAAGTATTAAGATGCATCGATCAGATCGAGGTGGTGAATACCTTAGCCAAGAGTTTCGTGACCATCTAGCAGAGTGTGGGATCATATCCCAACTCACTCCACCTGGAACACCACAGTGGAATGGTGTATCCGAGAGGAGAAATCGTACTCTATTAGATATGGTACGATCGATGATGAGTCAGACAGATCTTCCTACTTCCTTCTGGGGATACGCTCTAGAGACGGTTCTTTTCACACTTAACCGAGCTCCATCAAAGGTCGTCATAAAGACACCATATACGATATGGACTGGGAAGAGGCCCACGATGTCTTTTATGAGGATTTGGGGTTGTGAGGCTTACGTTCGACGTCAAGTCTCAGATAAACTAGGACCCAAATCTGATAATTGCTATTTTACAGGATATCCCAAGGAGACAAAGGGATATTACTTTTACAATCCCACACTAGGCAAAGTGTTTGTCGCTAGAAATGACGTTTTTCTAGAAAAGGAGTTTATTTCTAGAAAAATAAGTGGGAGTAAAACTCATCTAGAAGAAGTTCAAGATACAAATAGTACTGAGGCCTTGATGGACATTGAACAGGCACCACAAGGTATTGTGGATTATGAGATTGTTGCACAAGAAGTTGTGAAACAACAAGATGTTCAAGTAGACTAACCTCTTCGCAGATCTGATAGGGCGGCGTTAGCCTGAAAGATACTCATTTCTCTTGTCTCACCATGATTACGTTACGCTTATTGAGATGAATGAGCCTATATCCTATCAAGAAGCTGTGATGAGCCCAGATTCTGAGAAATGGCTAGAAGTCATGAGGTCTGAAATAGAATCCATGTACACTAACAATGTATGGACATTGGTTGATCCACCTGAGGAAATTAAACCACCTGAGGAAATTAAACCAATTGGGTGTAAGTGGGTCTTTAGAAGAAAGACTGACATGGATGGACTCATGCATACCTATAAAGGGCGATTGGTAGCTAAAGGTTTCAATCAAATTCATGGTATCGACTATGATGAAACCTTTTCATCAGTTGCGATGCTTAAGTCTATTCGGATCATGCTTGCTATTATAGCTTACCATGATTACGAGATCTGGCAGATAGATGTCAAAACTGCATTCCTAAATGAAAGACTACTTGGCTTAAGTCTATAGAGATAGGTCAAGCAGCCTATATCCTAGGCTTTGGTGAAGCAGCCTATATCCTAGGCATCAAGATCTATATACTAGGCATCAAGATCTTCTCAATGAAAGACTTAGGTGAAGTAACCTATATCCTAGGCATCAAGATCTATAGAGATAGATTTAAGAGATTGTTTGACTTAAGTCAGAGTACATATATTGACAAGGTGCTTAATCGTTTTGCCATGCATAATTTCGAGAAGGGATTTCAGCCGATGTCACATGGTGTGAGTCTTTCGAAGACTCAATGCCCATCTTCTAAAGAGGAGAGAGACCGTATGGGTCAGATCTCTTATGCATCCGCTATAGGGTCTATCATGTACGTCATGCTTTGTACTCGTCCAGATGTCTCGTATGCTTTGAGCATGACGAGCAGGTACCAGTCAGATCCAGGTGAAAGTCACTGGACAACTATCATGAATATTCTTAAGTACTTACGAAGGAGGAAAGAATATTTCTTGATATTTGGAGGCAATGAGGAGCTAGCTGTAAAAGGTTACAGTGACGCAAGCTTCCAAACAGACAGGGATGATTTCAGATCGCAGTCAGGGTATGTATTTTGCCTGAATGATAGAGCTGTGAGCTGGAAGTGTTCGAAGCAGGACACAGTCGCAGATTCTACAACAGAGGCCGAGTATATTGCCGCGTCTGAGGCGGCAAAAGAGGCTGTTTGGATCCGGAAGTTCATTATAGAGCTTGGTGTGGTTCCTAGCATAGTAGACCCGATAGATCTATATTGTGACAACAATGGGGCAATTGCACAGGCTAAGGAACTTCGCTCTCATCAGCGGACCAAACACAAACTACGACGCTTCCATCTCATTCGAGAGATCATCGATAGAGGAGATGTGAGGATATGTAGAGTACACACTGATTCTAACATCGCAGACCCTTTGACCAAGGCTTTGACACAAAAGAAGCATGATGGTCACACTAGGTCATTGGGTATTAGATATTACAGTGATTGACACTAGTGCTAGTGGGAGATTGTTAGTAGGAGCCCTAGAGCCAATTATGTGATGATTGACTAGGGACTTTTGTATCATATTCTATTATTAATAAAGACATGTTTGGTTATTATACTTACTTTATTATTTGTGCCAAATAACTAAGTATAATAATGTCCTTGTGTAGTAGGTTCTTATCTACATTATATCGATTGGTTGAATCGATAGTGAGATAATGTAGAGAACACTAGATTAAATTATTCCTAGTTAAGCATTAATATTCAGGTATAATATTAATGCATGGAGACTAGCATGTAGGTCAATTGATGACTTGAGCTCACAAGTCATGGATATGTGATATCAAGTTGACACATGGGTATACATTAGAGAATGTGTACTGAATTGACCCGCCATGAGAATGTTTCATAGATTGTCATATGAGTGGCATAAACTTTCTCATGTGACTATTAGTATGAATAGCCTTTAGACCTGAAGTCACTACGGTTCCCTACATAAGGAGTTATGTACTTTGGTATCGTCAAACGTCACCCGAAAAAGGGTGGACTCTAAAGGCGATCACTGGGTATGTAATGAATTATGCGGAGGGATATGAGTGATGTAAATGTGATCTATCCCTCCCATATGACGAGAGTGATATCTGTGAGCCCCTTGATCGATTAGGACTACTAAAATGCATGACCATGCTCAAATGAGTCAATATAAGATATTGAGCTCATTTGTTTGAGTGATTCTACTCAGGATCATGAAACACATAGATTGATTGAGGATGACACGGTCTATGCCTCATTGGTCAATCTAGATATCAAGGATAGAAGGACAAGGTCATACATTATCATAGTCACGGCGGTTTAGTCGGATCTCGACTTTTCTTGTTACTTGGGTAGCAATGATGCATTGCTAGATGCCGCTTATTGCTTATGTGTCTAAAGAGTTTAGACGCATTACCAACGTCACGAGAACCTATTGGGTCACACACTAAGGACATGATGCTTCGGGAAATTTGATCGGGAGCCCGAGTTGGAAACTCAGGAGATCTGATCGGGAGGTCGAGTTGGGAACTCGGGAGACTAGTTCGGGAGCTCGGGAGCTCATGTTGGGAACTCGGGAGATTAGTTCGGGAGCTCGGGTCAGGAGCTCAGGGACTTGGTCGGGAGCTCGGCGCTCGGCAGACTGGGTCAGGAGCTCGGCGCTCGGCAGATTGGGTCGAGAGCTCGGTGACTTGCTCGACAGACTTGGTCGGGAGACTTGGTTGGGAGCCGGAGAGGCCCGGCCGGAATTGCAGGGGAAATTCATTAAAGTGTTTAATGAAGGAAAGAGAAAAGTCTATCTTCATTGGATGAAGAGAAGGTAAAGAGTCACATGAAAAGATGTACTCTTTATTGGCTTTAATGAAAGGAAGTCAAAAAGACAAAAGACTCTTCATATTCATGGGATGAGTATAAAAGAGGGTTTAGGCATTTTTGAATGACAAGTGAGAGCTTTCCATTCTTTCCTTCCTCTCTTCTTTCTCTTCTCCCTCTTGGCCGAAACCCCTTTGGGGTTCTTGGTGGTCTTGTGAACTACCTCAAGTTGCTAGCACAACTAAGGTAGTTCTTCCCGAAGTTGAGAGATCGTGTCCGTGTGAATACGCATAGAGGCACGGACGCTTGAACGTGCAAGAGATCCGGCGGCACTTGGATGAGCGGGATAAACGTAAGGGCACGCTCCAAAGGTATACACTTTAGATAGATCTATTAGATAGATGAGCTTCGTACGAGTTTTTCTTTCGCATGGATCACTCAAGGGATCTTGTTTCCGCTGCGTTTTTATGTTTATGTCACTGGGAGATCCCAACACACGCAGCATCCTATGACGATTTCTTCCGTCAACATACTACGCGCTCTACTAGAGAGGTATCGAACCCGAGAAATAAGGGATCACCTAAGTGAGCCATTATCAATCGCACTATACCTGCGGGGCAGGTTATAACCTATCTTAAATATATGATTGATTACCAATCATGTAATTAAATGAGCATGATATATTTACTTTCACGGTAGCTGATATATAAATAACATTAAATAAAATGGAAACAAATTGTAGAATAAATTATGAAAAAATTGGTAAACACATTTTTTTTATGAATCAATAAAACATATAACATTTTTATTAGTTTTTCTAATTAAATGTCTTTTAAATCATTCATTAAAATAATCTATTTACCATCAAAACAGTCAAATCATGTAATAATTATATTACATGAATAATAATAATAAATATAATTTAGATGAATAAATTTATTTTATGAATCAACATCTCAACATCCATGGGATTTTACACGTCATTGATATAATATATCAAAAAGATAGGGAATACAATCGAGGACATCTACTTGTATGTTGGTGGGCCGTTACATTTCTTCATCCTTTGTCTCGATATCAATATCATATCAGAATTTTATTTAATGTAATGAGTTCAATTTTATAGGGCTAATATATTGTACTAGATTTACATAAGGATATATATATATATATATATATATATATATATATATATATATATATATATATATATATATATATATATATATATATATATATATATTATTGGTATAGAAAGCACCATATCGAACCTTGTTTTGATATTGGCAAAGGATTCAAAGTTAAGTATTGTATGTGATCTAATATTGTTACTCAAGTGTGCAGAGACAAAGCCCTAGCGAAGGACTGCTAAGCACCTGGCGAAGGACTGCCAGTATCCAAGCCCTAGCGAAGGACTGTTAGGCAACTGGCGAAGGACTGCCAGTATCCAAGTCCTAGCGAAGGACTGCTAGGCACTAGGCGAAGGACAGCTTGGGACTGAAGCTCTAGCAAAGGACTGCTAGGCTCCGGGCGAAGGACAGCTCGGTATCCAAGACCTGGCAAAGGACCGTCAGGCAAAAGTCCAACCAGAGGAACGGTTGGCATCAGGTAAACTCTCCCGAGAGGAGTAGGTGAGGACACGTTCCCCGTCGAGGGAACAGTAGGCGTCGGTTCGACCTAGGGATCTATTTTGGAAACCCAAAGTCAGAACCAAGACAGCTAAGGCTGTATAATCTTATGTTTTACTGCTTTATGTTATTTTCGGACTAACCCTGGATGCAGGACCAAAGGAACGAGTGTCTGCAGCTCAGAGAGCCTCAATGGAGTGAGGCAACAGCTGAGTAGGGCGCCCTGAGTGTCCAGGGCGCCCCCAAGGTGAACATGAAACAAATGAAGCAAAAGGAGCTTCAGCTAACTACTGGCCGGGGCGCCCTCAGTAGCCAGGGCGCCCCCAGCAGCCAGGGCACCCCCAGCAGCCAAGGCGCCCCGCGCCGACACCAGCGAAGCCGATTACATCTATCCAGCCGAGAAGCCCGCGCTGAAGAAGTCAAGCAGGGTGCCCCCTGCGTCCAGGGCGCCCCTAGTGTCAAAACTCATCCATATTCGAGTGGGATAGAGTTTGACGGAGCGAAGCTCGGATCGCTTGACACGTGGGGGGGGGGGGGGCGCCCCTGACGTCCAGGGCGCCCCTAGGTGCTATAAATAGCACCCAACGCCCAGGCTTCCAAGTACAACTCGAACACAACGCTTCTACGCTCTTCTGCTCTCGCACCTTGCTCCGGAAACTGCCCAACTCGAGCCGACGACGTCCCGCTGCTCCGGAAAAGGTCAACCCACAATCGGACGTCGGTAAAAGAAGAGTCTTTTTAATTATTTAGTTTACTGTGCTGAATTTGTAAATCAATCCTTGTAAACTATTATTGCGCCTCATATAGAATTGCCCAAAGTAAATGGTCAACGACCGTGGGCCTTGGAGTAGGAGTCGACCCAGGCTCCGAACCAAGTAAAATCGATAGTATCTCTGTGTGATTTTATTTTCGTAATTTCCGCTGCGTACTTGCTCTAAGTTTTCCGAAAAACGATTTCCGATATTCACCCCCCCCTCTATCGGTTCTCTCGATCCAACATATATATATATATATATATATATATATATATATATATATATATATATATATATATATATATATATATATATATATATATATATATATATATTATAGAAGAATTTTATATTTCAACATCTCATAATTTTTACTATGTTTTTAATAATAATATATAATTTGTTACATTAAATTTAAGCTTTCCTAAGTCTAAGCCTAGTCATTTTTATTTTCTGGATCCGTCCTTAGATGAATGAGTAGGATAACAAAATTATATATAAAAGGGATCATATGTTGCATACCTATCAATTAGTACCTTGTGTTAATTTTTTATTTTTGTTTTTATTTTTATTTTTACTTCCTTTGGCCTAAATATAATATCTTAAACCTTAAAAAAAATACGACTTTCTACCAAAGGGCGTACCTAAGAATTGGTAATTACCAAAGGAAGTACCATGGTTTCTTTTTTACCAAAGATCGCATCTCATATAGTCAACTTCCTATTATACTCCTCCCGTTAAGAAATGACTTTCTCAATTCACATTTTCGAGACATCCGAACCACTTTATCAATAAAATAATATTTTATGGTTCGGATGGCCATGGAGTCGAATTTTTCTCAGCCTATATATATATTTATACCTTGCACAAGTCGATTCATCACGAAGGTACATATATATTTCTACCTTGCAAAACTCGATTCATGACTAAGGCACCTGAGGAAGATAGGTGTTGAAGGAGAAAAAGCAAGCAACAGCTTGGTAACAAATAGAAATAGTAATGTACGTATGATTGTCATCTTTAATATGGTATCAGACCTAGTTTTATACATGATAAACTCTTTTTACTATTTTTATGTTTGGAGAAGGACTCTAAGGGTGTCATGCATTACATACTTAGGGTTCTCTGAAATTTTTTAAACTTAGGATAAATTTATGCTTGAATTTGACATAGGGGGTGATAGCTTACCAATCAGACCCTATGGGGTCTGAAATCAAATGATGGAAGGTCCTGAAATAAAAGAACTTCAGGCCCTAGGAGGACCTAAAATAAAATAACTTCAGGCCCAAGGAGGTCCTGAATAAAAGGATTTCAGGCCCTCCGAGGGTATGAAATTAAAGGATTTCAGACCCTGAGATGACCTGAAATAAAAGGAATTCAGGCCCTCCCAGGGCCTGAAATCTTTTGATTTCAGGCCCTAAGAGAGTCTGAAATCTTATGATTTCAGACCCTCGTAGGGCCTAAATTTCTTTTATTTTAGGCCATAGGAGGGCCTGAAATCTTATGATTTCAGGCCCTCGTAGGGCCTGAATTCCTTTTATTTTAGGCCCTCAGGCCCTCCAAGGGCATTGATTATGATTTTCAAAGTTTGCTAAATGTAATTATAATTTATTTTTCAGGGATGATAATGTTGTTGATGAAATTCACTCTGATATATGGAATACTCTTGATGATAATGCTGTCATGGGGAATGGAGCAGAAATAGCCAGTAATAATATTCCAATATCTTTCTAATATAGTGATAATAGAATTACATGGAATTTGACATTTAATCTAAATGAAGAAGCAACTAATCTAGAAGATGAGGGTTTGAATTCTTCTACAAGAGTTGTTAAATTCTTTGAGGCAACCTGGAGTGGGGAGGAAGAAATTGAAGTCCGAAATGCAGATGAATTAGAATCCAGTACAAGTGTACTAGAATTCTAAGCTAATGATATGCAGATTGAGCAATATGAATTCCCCCCAAATCAGTACAGTGACTTAGAGGATGAGTTTCCATTAGCTGAAGATTCTTATATTTTGAATTCTCAATTGCTTGCTATGCCAATTGGAGAGGTAGAGGCAAGAGATGAGCATGAATTTTTTGTGGGGGCAGATATTTCCATCTAGAGAAGAATTCAAGAGTGTACTTGTCAAACATGCCATGGTTAAGAATATGAGATATAACCCAGTTGACAACCGAAAAAATAGAGTTAAAGCAGTGTGCTTCAACCAACCATGTACATGGAGAGTAGTAGCAAGGGGGGAAGTAGAGTTTACTGTTACAAAATATGTACAGGACCACCAATGTCGAACTGTTAGGGAAAGTGCTGATCATCATGCATGTTCTTCATCATTTGTTGCTTCTTTTATTGAAGAGCAATTTCTTCATAATGAACAATACAAACTAAGTATGATTATATCAGATATTAAAGCTAGATTTGGAGTGACCATATCATACAGAAAAACATACATAGCTAGGTAGAAAGCATTGAAAAAGGTTGTCGGAGATTATGATGAGGCATATAGAGATCTTTCACAATATCTGCGTGAGTTAAGAGCTAGAGATCCCGAAACTTATGTGGCAGTATGCAGGAATGGTGACAATCAGTTCCAGCGGTGTTTTTGGGATATTGGTGCTTGTCGAAGTGTATTTAGGTCTTATTTACGTTATCGGAGTTAATGCCACACACCTAAGAGGAAAGTATCCAGGTGTATTGTTGATTGTTACGGCGATTGATGGTAATGATAATGTTCTCCCAGTTGCCATTGCAATAGCTGAAGTTGAATATGGGTCTGCATGGGAGTGGTTTTTGGAGCATACAAAGAGGTTCTTTGCTATCGATAATAACTCAATCACCATAGTATCAGATAGACATCGAGGTATTATATCAGCAGTTAGAAAAGTCTACATAAACGCACATCATGCTTTTTGTTGCCACCACATGTCTTGTAATATGGTAACTGATACTGGATGTAGAGATGCTTTAGGTTTGTTTTGGGCAGCAGCACGAGCCAACACAACACTCCAATATGATATGATAATGCAGATAATGCTTGAAAAACATTCAGATGCCCATAAGTGGCTTCAGAACATTGACCCTAAAAGGTGGGCAAATGCACACTTTACTAGGAGAAGGTACAGAATGTTTACCACGAATTGTGTGGAGAGCTTAAATGCTTTGTTTAAGTCTACACGTGAGCATCACATAAACAGGTTAATTGATACTACCAGAAGAAAAGTAGCTCAATGGTTCTTTAACCGTAGAGAGGAAGTCTCCAAATGACATGTTGCTTTGACACCTCATGCTACAAAAGAAATGGATTCAAGGAGAGAGAAAGCTAAAGCTTATAAGGTTCACCCTTATTCTTAATCAGAAATGGAAGTAGAAACATGGGGCACTTCTTACATTGTTGATTTGGAAATTTTTTTTGTCATTGTGAGGAGTTTCAAATTTCAGGACTCCCTTGCTCACATGCTATTGCCATAATCATTCAAAGGAACATGAATACACTGCCATATTGTGAGCATTATTTTTATTCAGAAACTTGGAAGTGGGTTTACATGGATCATATTTACCCTTGTTGAAGCAAGCAATTTTGGCCTATGGGCGTAAACAACATTATAGTTCTCAGTCCCCGTAGCCTTGTGTAGCCTGGTAGACGAAAGAAGGCATGGATTGAATCCAGACACAATGGCAAGGTGAAACTAAAATGCAGCCGATGCAAACAACTTGGCCATAATAGAAGGACATGTAGAATGCCGCCAACACCAAGGTCTTGAGTTAATTGGTATATGTATTGCAGGAATATTCTGATTGAAGTGTATATTTTGTAAGGAGGAGAAACGAATGTATAAATTTTGTATATTATACAGCCATAGTATTGTCAAAATATTAGTTGTTGTTAATGTTGTGACTTGAAGAAGTATTTCAATATTATGATACATTTCACCTTGTGTAATTCAATGTAAGCAGAAAAGATCATTCCTGAAGTCCTCTAATTTTTGAACCCACAATAATGTTATTTCAGGTCTTGAAGTCCTGAAGTTCCCTATTTTCTGAATATCTGCCATTTGAGCCCCTCCGATTTCTGCTTTGTTGATTTATTATTTTGTGCCAACTGATACTGTATCAACACGTAATTGATAATCATTACGACCACGTTTGGAAACCAAAAATACCATCTCGTAGCTAAAATACCATATCTAACTACTGATAATGAGTTTTGAGAAATCCAAATATCCTAGGTCCATCATACAAACCTCCTTTTGTGCCAAATTCTGAAAAATATGAGGTTATGATGTGCATGTAATCCAATTATGGTATGCAATGCCTTGTATTTAGGTACTCTCGAGGTGCGAACGTGGGCCTGAAATGAGATTATTTTAGGACCAGCATGGGCTTGAATCAGTTTGTTTCAGGCCCTGAGTGGGCCTGAAATTAGATTGTTTCAGGCCCACCGTGGGCCTGAATTCAAATTATTACAACAAAATCAAGGTTCAATATTACTGATGGTATCGACAATAATTACAGATTATATATTATATATTACACAAAAGCAAGGATCGAAAGCAATGTTCCATTGATTTCAAAAGGATTACATATATTATAATTACAACTATACAATGTTTGTCATGACACTTACATATGTATTGTATCAACAAAACCAATATTTACTGTTTTAGCTTCTAGAACTTATCTCTCATAATTTTATATCCTACCTGAAATCGATAAAGTTTCATTTGCTTTTGGCTAAACTCTATAGATCATTGAAAGACCAGACTTTCAGCATACCGCATAATGAAAAAAGCACAATCCAACTTGAAAAAACCAATATTGTCATTGTTGTCATCTTATCAATCCAACCATGAAATCAATTATTTTTTTAACAAAAAAAACATGATCTTACGATCTGCTTTGGGTGGGTCCTTATACTACAATTTTATTAAAGTCTTTCCCCGATATGGAAGGCAATCCTTTATTCCATATCTTGTAATATGACTAGTTCAAATTTTTGAAAAACATCACCTACACAGAAATTACATTAGTAACAATTATATTGCATTTAAACTTTTTGTAAAGGTTTATATATGAAATAGAAAATTTATAGTTTTTTCAAATTTGGCAGTGTACCCTTTTGTGGCGCCGAGAGAATTATAATGATGGATACCACCTTCCTTGAGGTCAATAATCAATAGATGTCAACGATCATCTGCATTATTTAGAGGGCAGATGATATATCTAATTGGCTTATCTATATCAGTAACAATTGTTTGTTCAAATGGTGCAGCATGAATCACCTCAAACAGTTCCTATGTTTATTAAAAAAGAAGTGTTAGTGGACTAAATCCTAGAAAAAAATAACAGAACAACTTGCTAATTGACTTACATCTAACCCCACCCCATAGAATATGGAGGGGTGGTATGGTGAGTTACAGGATTTTACTTCATTTACAAGAATTATCCAGTATGTATTTATGCAATCTCCGGTGGTGTAGTCATTCCAATCAAATATTATCAAAAATGATTGCATATCTAATGAAAAGGCCCCATTGGACCATACTGGATTCAAGTCACACCTACATGAACATTATATAACCAAATTAATAACAAGGTGAAAGATTAAATTTTATTAATGAATAACAATAATCATCATTGTTTTACAAATTTATACAATCACAATAGCAACTAACTCACTTTAATTTACTAAGTTTTAATAATGTTTCAGCAATCTCTACATCTTTATTCTTCTTAAAAAATGCCCTGGCATTCTTTAAGATTTTGCTTTTCACCTTTTGAATTTCTTTTGCTTTAGCTGTGTGTTGTTCAGATATGTTTGTTTGGGTTGAGGTCGTTGATTTTGATGCTTGCGTTGTAGTTTGTGACATTGATGGGGCAGGAGCCTCGTCATCTTCATCTTCATTCTCATCCTCATCCTCAACCTGATCCTGAACAACTTCTTTGCCCTTGCCTTTGGTCTCGTAGGCTGGTTTGATCTGAGTAATTTTCCTTTTTTTGGGAAGTGGCTCAGCTTCATCTGATCCTTTGCTTTCCAATTGTTTATGCAGCTTCATGATTCTCTGGTCAGCGTGTTCTATGATCCTATCTTGTACAACTATCATTTTTTTGTGGTGATCATCTTTTTCTTTAAGCTGGGAATCTTTGTCACCAATTATTGTATCCTTTTCAGCAATGATTTCATCTTTTTGTTTAAGCTGGGAATCCTTCTCCGCAATTATTGTTTCCTTTTGAGCAATAATTTGATCCTTATCACTGATGGTTATTGCCTTGTCAATTTTAACATCCTCAAAACTTTTAAGAGCTATAGTTAATTGTTGTTGCAAGGAATCAATTTGTTCTTGCTTTGCTATACATAGATTGCAGGCTTCCATTTCTAAGGCCTGTAGGCTTGCTTCTGTTGCCTAGCTTCCTTCTGCTGCCTGCTGTAATACCTCACAGTGTACCTCAAGTGCTTGAGTTGGAAGAGAGTAGTGAGGTACCAAATCAAGCTCTGACTCAGCCGGAATTAAATCAACAATAATTAAATTTGTGGGCACACAGTCTATCATCATTTTGATACTCTCAACATGAGCTTTAGGCAAAGTCCAGTGAAGTATTCTTGACAATCTATGAGGATGTTCTGGAGCAGCAATACTAATATGTTCACTCACCCATACCTGCAACAGGATTATATTCATTAATTAATATCCATCATAACATATATGAGCAGGTATATCTACTCTAACTTACAACCAAATATTTAGAAATCCCTTGAGCAAGGGAGCCTTGGCCGTTTGGGTTGAATCACCTACATGTGGTCTATGCCTCAGTGTAACATCCTTTCCAATGGCTTCCAACTGAGGAGCCATGAAATTGTAGATGACATTGCACCAATAATAGGTTGGTAGGTTGTCAAAATCATCTACGCAATCAATTAGTGAAAGGGTAGGAATGACAAGTATGCTGCTAGTACCATAAAATAGAACTGTAGAAAAAAAATAGAGTATATACAACTGACAGTAGAGCTTGTAATTGGATGTAGACTTCATTATCAATTTCTCTAAATGCTTGACAGAACAACATGACTCTTCAAAATACTACTTGTACAGTGGGCTCGAGGTCTCGTTCAAATCAAGCTGGACTATCTCTCCATTGTCAGATAGCCCTATAATAAGTGATATATCAACCTTTGTGAATTTTAGTTTTTTCCCATGGAATATAAAGCTCTGTTCTTCTTCATCCCAATTATCAAATATATTCTGAACCTGGGGTCTTACACAAGAACTATTAGGGAGGTCGAGGACCCAAGAAAAGGGTGTATCTCGATGCAACTGTTCTTGTGCTGGTGTGGGTCGAACAGAACCAATAAAATTTTGGAAATGGCAAAGGCTACTTTTTCAGTTCATTCGTTTAGTTCGACCTCTGTTGACAAAACTTGTATAGTCGCTACACAATTTCCTTTTCCCTTATGTCAACTGTTTTTTTTACTTCCACCAGGTCCCTGCTGTTTCTTCGATTTTTGGAAGCTGGTTGCTTTAAAGATGATCTTTTTAGAGCCATCCCGAACTTAGCAACCATCAAACAAAAATTATTTGACACAAACAAATATAACACTTAGATTTCGTTCATAAAGAGCCTCCTCATATTCGGTCAATGTGTGAAGATTATCGCTAACCCTAGGTCAAAAGCAAAAACAAAAATGAAAAACTAAATTTGAGGGTACGTACAATTCCACTAGTCCGATGAGGAGGACGTCGCCCACATGACTCCAATTGAGGAAAGCACGCTACGTTCAAATGGCAAGAAAACATGAGCTAGAAGACGATTTCCTACCACTAGGCTCTCGAGCACGCTTTAAACCTCGATCATTGCTGGGCCTGATATAATAGGATTTCAGGCCCAACGCGGGCCTTATTTTGTATATGTATTATTTATTAATTTGAGTTTATATTTATTTGTATTTACGATATAACATCTATATAATATTTATTTTTATAACTCAACGATATAACATCTGTATTATTCCTTGTTCATACATTACTCTGATTTATTTATAATTTTATTGATTTTGTATTTATATGTATTTTTAAAGTTTGTGAAATGAATATATTTAAGAACCACCCTGGGCCTGAAATTAGAGATATTCAGGCCCGCCGTGGGCCTGAATATCTTTGATTTTAGGCCATCCATGGGCCTGAAATGTGAGATATTCAATCCCAACGTCGACTGAAATTTGTTTTGCAGTTAAAAAAAATTAATTCATAATTATTTTTCATGATTTATTAAATTTTATATTTGTAGGGGTAATCTTTTAAATAATTGTACAAGTTTAAATAATCTTTTAATACTCTAATGGTTATAAATTATGTTGAAAAGTAAACTATGTATTTCTGAAAACTCTATATCAATAATTAAAGTAGAGCTAGGAGATGATATTTTTGGTGTCCAAACTTCTAATGGTTATACAATATGTTGCAAAAGTAAACTCTGTAGGTCTATTAGTGGGTTTCCACCCAAACCCACTAATGTACCTATGATACTTGGATTTCTGACAACTCTATATCAATAGTTAGAGTAGAGCCAGGAGATGGTATTTTTGGTGTCCAAACTTCTAATGGTTATACAATATGTTGCAAAAGTAAACTCTGTAGGTCTATCAGTGGGTTTCCACCCAAACCCACTGATGTACCTATGATACTTGAATTTCTGAAAATTCTATATCAATAGTTAGAGTAGAGCTAGGAGATGGTGTTTTTGGTGTCCAAACTTCTAATGGTTATATAATATGTTGCAAAAGTAAACTCTGTAGGTCTATAAGTGGGTTTCCACCCAAACCCACTGATGTACCTATGATACTTGGATTTCTGACAACTCTATATCAATAGTTAAAGTAGAGCTAGGAGATGGTATTTTTGGTGTCCAAACTTCTAATGGTTATACAATATGTTACAAAAGTAAACTCTGTAGGTCTATCAGTGGGTTTCCACCCAAACCCACTGATGTACCTATGATATTTGGATTTCTGAAAACTCTATATCAATAGTTCCACCCAAACCCACTGATGTATCTATGTAGGTCTATCTGTAGGTCTATCAGTGAGTTTCCACCCAAGCCTACTTTATTATTTGTAAAAGAATATTGGGCGTGAATTTATATTATTTGTCAAAGAATATTGGACTTGATATCAGAGGGGTTTTATGATTATCAAAGGGCCTTTCATACTTGTTCAGGCCCAAAGTGGGCCTGAAGTCAAGTTATTTCAGGCCCTCGCTGGGCCTGAAATGAAGATATTTCAGGCCCACCGTGGGCCTGAAGCCTGAAATCAAGTGATTTCAGTCCCACCGTGGACCTGAAATCAAGTGATTTTAGGCCCACCGTGGGCCTGAAATCAAGTGATTTTAGGCCCACCGTGGGCCTGAAGTCAATTTACTTCAGCCCCTACTTGGCTTTCAGATTTTATTCCTATTTTAAAATAATTTTATATAATATTTAATCATCATTAAATATTATATTGATTTATAGAATAAAATTTAATATATATGTACAATATGTGACAAAATACTCTCATTTTATTTTATTTTTCTATTTTATCAACACAGACTTACAGTTTATTAAACTTCAAACAAGTTTATTAAATGTATCGTAGACAAAATTTGGATATGTCCATACTCGATTTCACTAGTTGGAGTGTTGTGCGTCCATCAGATTTTGTTGCAATAGGAGTGTTGTAAGTCCATTAGTGGGTTTTAGTACTTGGATATGTCCATACTCGATGTCACTAGTTAGAGTTAATCAAAGAGATGTTATTTCTGGTGTTCAACCTTAGTTCCAATCATTATCACTGATGTTATCTTATCGTATCCGTTGGCACACAACATTGCAGCAACTGGAGGTGAATCAACATCACACAATTGTTTTGTTTTTCTTGACAATCAATTATATTCATATGACAACATATACATAATCAGAATTTTCCATACAAATGGAGCTCAATAAACATCAAAGGATTTTTTTGACAAGAATACATCGATATTTAGTCTCATGTTTTACAAAACATGTTTCTCAGAATATTAACTGTCAGATCAAATCTCATTTTCCTCATGTCTCCTTGTTTGAAATCCATCTTCTCATCGTATAGGAGACATCGAACGTATTGCATCACAAAAAAAGGCACAGTCCACGCTGAAAATAACAATAGAGTATTTTTTATTTCAATAAGTGGGTATATAAAATACTTTCATATTTTTAAACTCATCCCCATTTACTTACCTATGTTTTTGTTGGGGACATTTTTGACTGACGGAGGGCCAATTGTCCAAGGGATGATGACTTTGTAGATATGGATGAATAGTCGTAAGTTTATCGCGACTATATTGTTTAAGTTCTTTTACCTGTAAAATATATCATGATTTTAATAATCACTATGAATGATGTTTTAGACAAACTGATTAACATATATATGAATAAAGGTTACTCACCGCTGAGTCAAATTCATTCTTATATTTACGACCACTAGCAAGAGAATTTAAATGATTGAAAGTCATGACTTCTGTATCCACCGCCAACAAGTGAAAGTGTGTATTATCACTGCACAAAGGTATTAAAATATATCTAAACCCTTGTTCTATTATATCAGTCTTCATCACTTGTTGCAGGGAAAACTTTCTTGACGATCTTATGGATGCCTAAAAAAATGCATAAAGAAAATTATTAATAGCCAAATCATAATATTAGGTCTTCTACAATCTATCTTGTAAATTCATTTACATCACTTACTATGAAGAAGGTTGAACAATATATTGATTTGTTGTATGGTCTACCACATGCGGATGCTCCCCTAAATAGAATTTTACAAAAGGCATCAATTACCTCACCTTTTGTAAAAACTTCTATATTGAGGATTTGTAAGAATGAATACAAATTCAAAGCAAAGGGTGCATCCTCCCAAATAAATTCAGATGCCAATCTGCCAAGTAAATTGATAAGATTATATATTAAAGAACAAGATATATTAACTAAACCATGTTTCGTAACTTACTTTAGGTTCACCAATTTATTTATCAGGTAGACCACTTCTTTATCTTGATTTTTCTTCTTTGAATTTATAAAATGCTTCTTCACAAACTACATCGATACATTTTAAAAAAAACTAATTAATGACCAAATTCAATAAAATTGAGGTATTTTATATGAAAGTAAATCACATACATCAATGCCTTGTTGCCTCATTTTGTATAGTTCGGAGGTCCTTCTTGTTTCCTCCTCTGTGTCTTCTTCAGACATGACTTCCATTATAGTTATGGTTTCTCTTGCTTCATCCATATCGTCCTCACTAATTTTCCTTTTTTCCCTTGTCCATGACATTTGATATTTGTTTCTTGCTCCGCTTCCCCTTTGGTAATAGCTAGTGCCATACTAGACTGTCAATTGGAGTATCCTTGTAATCATACCGAGTTCGATCACGTTCTCTCCTTGTTCTACAAGATACTGGATTAGAAAGAGGATCGACTACAGGATAGCTTTCTTGAGCCCCCATGCCGTTTATTTCAATTATTGAAAGTAATTCCTTAACCCTTTCATTCAAACAAATATTCTCCTCTGTTAGCTCCTTGATTTGCTTGTCTTTAAGAATGCATTCATCACATAGCCTTACATCTTCTGTGTCATCTCCTTGCTATGTCTCCATTGGCCGTGGAATGTCATCACCGATATCAAGGTTCTCAAACAAATTGTTCTTATGTAGGTTAGGAATTATTTCTACAATGACCTGTCAATTAACAAGTACAAAAATGTTATTGCCTCTATATCAAACTAACATAGATCACAGTTTAGAATAATTACCTCTTCCGGCGAGAGTCGGTCGACAAAGGCCCTCACCCTACTAATATGCGAAGGAATATTCCTCCACTTATTTATTCGGGGTTCTTCAACATTGTATGATTTTTGAATTGGTACATGCTCCAAAAATCATGCCTACACCAAGTTTTCTAGCCAAATACATTATTGACAGCAAAATATTATAAAATTTAACAAGAAAATTCTACTCACTGCCAAAAGCCCAGCAAATCCCTTTAGGTAAGGGAGGTTGATGCTGGTCTGGTATCCCTGAGTTGATGAAAATAAGTTCCCAATCTTAGGTAATTGTGGAGATAAAAATTGATGGATAGCTTCCACCCAGTTGAATCTAGCAAGATTCTCATAATCATCTATTATAGACCTAGAGGGACCTTATGTTAGTGATATGAGAGAAGTGTCCTAAGGCAATCGCCTTATGATGTAAATATTTATTTTAATAAATGATAATTCACTATTTGAGTATACATGTTTTGTGTATTTGATTGGGATCTTAAACTCATATACTGAATGTCCGCAATACAACTCACAGCATAAGAGAATTTGTGATGGGATCACAACTAGTGATTATCTCTAATGTGCAATTGTGAAGTATTGAAATTATCCCTAGTCGATGAATTGATAAAAACGGACACTATCAATTCTGTTGAGACTAGCATGGGTTATTCTCTGATCAGCTGATTCTCACTGGCTGGTGACATTGGGATGTCCGGAGATAAACATGGATGCTAGTTAAGGGAACTAGTTCATTGGAGTGACTAGCTGTAAGACTTCATATGGGAATCTACATGTAGATATGTCAATGAAGATCTTACTGCGGCTTAAGTGCGATATTCCTTTGACTTGCGGTGTTCTAGTCATCTTGGTCATGAAGACTTATACTTTGACATCTTAAGCAAGCATCTCCAAGGAGGTGTGGACCCAGGATGATCGGGTATAAACCGAAGTGCCCGAAGAAGTTTGAACAGCCTACAAAGGATTCACCACTCCTTGCGAGGAGATGTATACCCAGGCCTATCGTCGGATTGTTACTCGAAGCCTCTGGCCAGAGCATATCATGTTAAGAGTGCGAGTCTCTTAAATACATGAGAGTAATTAGAAATCCAAAGGACGAGGAAGACACTACTTGGGCTAGGTGTGACGTAGTCAGCCTAGTGGGGACTGACACCATAGACCGTGTCCTGAACCAAGTGGGTATAAGGTGGTGAAGGGAATGAGGCACGATTCATTAAAGCTGCTGAAGGGTTTCAGAATAATTTCTTCTGGGGTCAAACCGTTGATCTTTCGATTAATTGGGGATCATGATGTACTACTAGGTGCCGCTCATGATCGTTCTATAATTAATGGGTTAATTATAGACGGCCAACATAAATCGAAAGCCTATTTAGTCACATGCAATACGAGTAATCCGAGGGATTTAAAACGAGTTGAAAATTGGATTTTCCGATCAAGAGAAACGAGTCGAATCTGAGTTAATCAGAGGCGCAATGGAAGCTAAAAATGGCTAAGTCTTTTGAAGGCTTTTTGGGCGAATTAAATGAGTTTAATTCGCGACGGTTCGGGTCGGTTTGGGCCGGCCAAAGAGGGTGTTAACCCTCTTTGGGTGGCCGGCCAATGAAGGAGAATAAACCAAGTTTATTTTGGTTTAATTAATAAAATAAATCTAGTGTGATTTGTTTTATAAATTATGGATAAATAAATTTGTATAAAGAAATTTATATAAATAAAATTTATAGAAATTTATTCTTTTATGGAAGATTAAAATAATCCATGAATTGGTTTATTTTAATTTTATAAAATCAATTATGAATTGAGTTTTCCATAATAAGAAAGTTTATAAATTTCTTATAAAATTTATTCCATAATTTAAAGAGAAGAAGAATTAGTTTTATTATAAATTAGTTTATAATAAAACTTGGTTTAAACGGAATAATTAGTTAAGAAAATTTATAGGATAAATTTCTTATAACTAATTCCGTTTAGAGGGAGACTTAGCAAAGAGTTGCTACTATATAAAGGACCCAAAGGCTAGCCCTTTAGACATATCAATCAATTAATCAATAGTTGATTAAGAGTTCCCTCTCTCTCTCTCTCTTTTATTCTTCTCCTCTCCCTCTCCTTCTCCTTGCCTAGGGCCGGCGCCCATTCTTGTGAATTAGGGCCGGCGCACCAAGCCTTCCTCCAAGAGGGAAGTTGGCGTGAGCAACCAAAAGGAAGGAGAACCCGAAGACGAAGAAGAAGAAGCGGATAGCGACTCCTCTCTTCCGGAATACGATTCCGTTACTTCATTGGTTAGTTTTTCCATTGTTTCCCTTATTCTTCTAGTTGTGCCTTCCGAGAATTTAGTAGTTCTCGTCGGCACAAAACTCGTGACTTTGTGAAGTCATCCCGAAGAGAACTCGGCGTGGACGCGAATAGAGGCGGAGCTTCCAAGGGACGCTACGGTTGGATCTCGTCCCTTACTTCGAGTTACGAGAGGTACTTAGTAAATCAGTTTACTTTTTCGCAAAGTTTTATTTTATGATTATGTCAACACACCATAAGATTGCATGCTAGATACGAAGTTAAAATAATTTAGGAAATTATTTTATGCAAACTCTTCCGCTGCACGTAAAAATTTTAAATTTTACGAACTCGTATCCTTGTCGACATGCACCCGGTCCCAACACCTTATATGTACTAGACAAAAATAAAACACAAACAAATATATACAAAATATAAAATTTACACACTAATAAAACATCATCCTCTGATTCAACACTTTTTGAATAATATTTAAGTAATTCCTCAATTTTTGTTCTGGTAGGTTGTTTTTCTTTTGAGAAGTAAGTAAGATAGAGGTCACCCGATGCTGTAGTTGAATTAATAGGGACCGAAACATCACGGTTCACTATATCCAGTAACAAAGCAATATCTCGTCTAGTGAATGCAACTGGTACACCTGAAACATTTAAAATATTTAGTTATCATTAAGAATATAAGCTTCAAATGATTTCACTTTGGGCCTGAAATGATTTCATTTCAGGCCCAACGTGGGCCTGAAATGACATTGGGCCTGAATTCACTTCAGGTCCTCAGTAGGCCTGAAATGAAATGAGTAAAATGGATCGAAATTAAACCATTTCAGGCAATCTTTATCCCTGTTTTATCTTACTATAGATATTGTTTACAATTCATAACTAAAACTATTATCTGAGAATTTAAAAACTTGCGAGGTTGAATCTCAACTTTCAAATATATTCACCAAAATTCCACGAATATGATGCAATTCTTGTATGTCCAAGAAAATACTGAAGGGCGACTCTTTGATATTCGTAATATGTCGATTATTTAAAATTTGAAATGCTTTAAAAAAATGTTTAAAGTGGCTTAAAACATTGCACCAATGTAATTTTTGTCCAAAGTTATCTGAAGCCTACAGTTTTTATACATTATAAATTTATTCAACAAAAATAAGTTTAAACATGTGCACAAACTCTGCTGTTTTGATCTAAGACTATTGCTAATATACCTTGGTGGATAATGTCAAGGAAGAAGACGCTGAAACAGCCACAAACCTTTCTCATGCCATTATCAAAAAAATAAACCTTGCAGAAACCCTAACCCCTACTTTGGATAGTGCCAAGCAGTCTGGACTTCAACGTTAACACTTACAGCCGCCTCTAGGACACACACAAACACTTAGGAGACTTCCCTAGGTTTTGGTTTGGGGGGGGGGGGGCGGATTCGAGGGATGAGCTCACGACTATAGCACAATGTCCACCACCTTCGACAATATCATTTTCGCTGTTGCGCTGAGAGATATAGGCTGAGAAAAATTCGACTCCATGGTCATCCGAACCACAAAATATTATTTTACTGATAAAATGATTCGGATATCTCGAAAATGTGAATTGAGAAAATCATTTCTTGGCGGGACGGATATAATAGGAAATTGACTATATGGAATGTGCTTTTTGGTAAAAAAATTATGATATTTTTTTTGATAATTATCAATTTTTGAATACGTTCTTTGGTAAAAAAATCCAAGAAAAAAAGTTAAATTTGGTCGAAGTGGATTGAGTGTTAAAATTGATAAGATGTACGCCTTTTTAGATATTTTAGTTTAAAATATTGGATGGGTCCTTTCTAAAATTATCATAAATCGTAATTTAGATTCATAAAATATTAAGTCAATCTTAAACAATAATTTTAATAGTTTAATTATTTTAAATTCGATTTAGTACCACTTTATTTATTTATTAAATAAATCTAAACAGTATTAAAGTTCCCTTGATTTGATTTTTTACGGGTAGGTAGGACTTGACGTTGAGATTGGTGAAAATTTATTTATATTTATTTAATATATACGAGATTAATTAAATAAATAAATTTAAAATATTATTAAATTAAATAAATAAACTTAAATATATATACGTTCGGATCGTTAATATTTGTATATAATATTAATTAATAATATTCATAAATAATATTTATAAATAATCTTCGTAAATATTATTTAAAAATAATGTTTATGAATTATATTTATTAATATTTTTATTAACATGTTAAATAAAT
Source organism: Boesenbergia rotunda (assembly GCA_024364735.1). Classification (NCBI taxonomy): domain Eukaryota; kingdom Viridiplantae; phylum Streptophyta; class Magnoliopsida; order Zingiberales; family Zingiberaceae; genus Boesenbergia; species Boesenbergia rotunda. The sequence continues at coordinate 41,857 of JAGFNQ010008568.1, read as the reverse complement.
AAATAATTTAAAATAAATAAATAAGTTTGTATTATCTCATTAGCCAATTAAATAAGTAAAATTTTTAAATAATTAAATAAGTTTAATTGAGAGTTTTGTAAAATGAATAAAATCAAATCAAACGTGAATTATAAAATAAATGAAATTTAAATATTGACTTATTCATTTTCAGATCCACTTAGCAATCCAATTACTTACCAATGATAAGTTTGAACCCACTGCCAATTTAACTCGCTTAGTTTACAGTCCTATTTAACCTAATGCACCTATAGCCGTTGGGTCTCGAGAGATGCGAGGATTCTCCCTGAAACTATGGTACAATGAGGGTTATTAATTATCTTTTAAATATTTACTATTGTATTCTTAACTACGATAAATTTTATAATTTTTTTTAAATGAGATACGTAATCGTGAGATATTATACTTCTGGATCGTCCATCATGAGTACTTTTCAGTTTACCCTTTTGACTGATAAAAAATTTCTGTGGGACTGGATTAGTCACTCTAGGTTGACATTACCCAACCTGATTAATTATTTGTCGCGGGGGCTATAGTGCAGTGGAAGGGCGATTAGTTCTCTCCCAAGCATTTGATCCGTAGCTATGACGAATTTTACATGAATTTTCCTTCCAAATGGGATATGTAACTGTGAGATATTGGACTTCTGGACTGTTCGTCGTAAGTGCTTTTCGATTTATCTTAGTGGCTGATGAAAAATTTTCGTGTGGCCGAATCGATCATCCTAGATTCAACGCTATCCAACCTGATTAATCGATCGGGAGATGCAAGGATTAAATAAGGTAATAAAAGGTGATTTGCTAACAATCTCGTCAATTTATCCTAGGATTAATACGGAGATGCAAGGATTAAATAAGGTAATATAGTGATCATGTCAATTTATTTTAAAATTAATATGAAGAAAATAAATTATAAAAATTATTAATTCAGATGATGTTATGATTAACGTCCGACAGATATATTTTCATATTTTGACTTTCAAAGATAACACTAATCCATCCGGACAACGAAGGATTAAACACGAAGCCGGGTGCGGAGGAGACTCCAAAGTCCCAATGTCTTAAATAAGGGATTGTTTTTTCTTTTCTTGGTTAGGAAGAAACCTGCTGTATATCATGCAACAAGAAAAGGGTGCATAGGTGGAAATAGAAACCTTGCCGTGGCTGATAGGAGAGAACAGACGCCAGCGTGCGCGTGCCGTTCCCGGTGCCCTTTTCTCTTGTCTTCCCATTCGCACCCTCGATCTCTACGGGCCCTTCGTTCTCTCAACGGGTTTTCGGTCGATATTAAGGTTGGGGCATCTCGATCTAATCTGCTACGCTGGCGCAATTTTCGCTGATCGATTCCTTCCCGCCGATGGAGCCTCGCGCTAGCGAGCGGGATTTTGTCATCAAGGTGCCATTTTTTTTCATTCCAATATTCGTTGATCGTAGATTAGAAGCGAAGTTTTTAATTCCTTGATGTTTCCGTCGGTTAGGAATGATCGTTGCTCGTCCTCGCCTATGTGGTTTGTTTAGTTCAGCTGGGATTTTGTTACATGTATTGGGCATGACCTTTTCACCTGATAATTTTATTTTTCCTTATGTTTTAATATCGATTTTGCTTGATCATCAATCACTTGAGCACTATTATTGTTTTTGATAAAAAAATGTTTGGCTGGCCACTGATCCGAAAGACTGAGTTGACCAAACTTGAGGCAATTCTATTGTCATAAGTTCAGTAAGTGAACTATCAGGAGAAATATTGCATGTAGCTTCCGACACAGGATTGCCTATTTCTAATACTTTGTTAAGTTTCCTTGTATGATGATACTTTATTAAAATAGATTGACTGACTGTTTATGTTTATCTCTGATATTTGAACTATCAGGAAAAAGATTTACAATACATATTTATTATATTTTCCTCCAGATTTAGTCAAAATAAGAATGTTGTTTGGGTTAGCTAGGGATGAGTTGGAGAGAATTAGGAGTTTGAAGGTGGTGAGGTAGCGATTAACTGTCACCTAAACCTCTATAAATCACTGTAGTGCGTCTCCAATGCTTCAAAAAGTCTCCATTTCCTTCTATAGACCTCAAAGTAAGCGCTCATCTAATGATATTTGCCATTTATCAAGGATGCCATGTGTGGACAGCTTGTGGCCTTGAAAGTTCTCCTTTGTTGGTCTGGTGGACCAAACATCTGTCAACTTCTGTTGGTTGAGCCTATAACAATTGGGGGTCCCTGTTCACGCCATGGACATTCTCAAAGTACATATGATCTGTTTAGTGGATTTCAAGATTGATGGTAATTTTACTCACATCAATACCTTCCTTCCTCTCCTTTATTCTTCAAAGTCACTTCGTTCCACTTTCATATTGCCATGTCTCCCTTTTTAAAGGACTCAAAGTGTCCGCACAATGGTCATTTGCCATGTGGTTGAGGGTGTCAGAGCATCTCCAATGCAAGGATTTTAAAAGGTTTGTAAACTTAAAAAGCTCGACATAAAAGCTTGAATGATTGTGGAGTTAAGGTTTGGGGTTTTTAGTTCAAGAGCAGGTTTGAAAATTCAAATCTGCATTTTTCTCTCGGAGGTGGAGCCAATAATTAAAAAAAGAAGTATTTAATGAAAAAATAATAAATAAAGATATGTGATTTATAATTAGGGCCCACAAAAAAGTTGTATGGAGGTTTTTTGATTGTGGAGAGAATAGTAGGTTTTTAGATTGTGGAAAGAATAGTAGATTTTTATACTTTTGATGTGGCATTGATGTGGCATATTAGAAACTACAAAAAAGCTCATTGAGAGATTTAACCATTAGAGACACCCTCATGTTTAGCAACTTAGTTCCATAACATCTTCTCATGTTGATTTGGTCAGTTGATTGGACACGTCAACTTTCTTTTGATTGAGCTTGTAACATTTGGTTTAGTACCCGCTCATACCATTGAACTTTAAAGCACACATGCCATCCATTTAACAAACTTTAGGGTTGGAGGGTGCCTCCAGGGCCTAACATAGACGATGGGCACATAGCACTTTGATCAAAGGTGGGGTCGATTCCTGGGAATGGATGACCTGGTGCTTCCCCACCATGCGCCTTTTGCCCGTGTACCTGAATTTACCTCCCTCCATATCCATTGGGCCGACTCTAGGAGGGTCACTGAGGTAGCGGACCTGCCTTTTTTAGGGTTGGAGGGCAATCTTACACACATCAACACCCTCCATCCTCTTCTTTATTCTTTTAAATCCACCTCATTGTTCTGCATCCCCGTGCCATCTAGAACTCATAACAAAGTTATCATATGATTATAGAGGCTCAAATTTCAGTTGTGAGCCCAAGTTTTGGTCATTATATAGCCAATTATTCTTTAAAGGGGTTGAAACAATAGAGGTTTTCATAAGGATGCATCATTACAGTACTCATCTTAACTATTATTGGACGATTTTTTTTTAAAAAAAAATTATTAGAGGTTCTTCTAGGCTTAAGCCACAAGATATCCATTAAAGCCCAACTTTATTTCAATTAAAAGTTTTTTGATTGTTAGTCAACCAAAGGTTGGATGATGTCTTTGAATTCAGTTCGCTTAAGGAAGAATGTTTTGAGGTCACAAACTTATTAGAGAATCATTTTTCAAAATATAATGATGCAGTGGTGTATACACACACACGTACATCAATTTTCATATCATTTATATAATAATATAATCTTGAACACTTTGTCAATATCTCTAGTGTTTTCAATGAGTTTGTTGTAGGCAAATAGAACTTGCTCAATACAGGTTATGTATGTTATACCATCAAAATAGTAATTAATAGCACGATCCAATTTAGAAATGTCTCATTGACATCAAAACTAAAGGTTTAATGCTTAGATCTAATCGATCATAAACTTTCTTCAAACATAAGAGATCTGATAGTGGGCGAGTGCACATGTTATTCATGCACTTATATATGTATGAGGACTAATGGTTAGTGTGTGGGTGTTGCCACCAAGAGGTCTGGGGGTCAAATCCTGGCAAAGCCAGTATGCCCATCCTCCCCACGCGCTAGCCACAGCATTCGGGCTAGTAGTCCCCGTGATTTATCTCTTCCGTGTTGGCTCTGGGACGGGTTGGCGGGGCGCTGAGGGCGAGCGAATTGCCTTATATATGTATGAGGAATAATATTCATTAAATATATTTGGATGGTTCGATATAGTTATGATGAATCTAACTTTGTCATAAGTGTAGTTAGGTTTAGATCTCTCTTGAAATCTAGAGATCATATGTATTTAATTGGGTTACAATAGTAGGAGTGTTAAGATGAAGAAATCGCAGACATCCTTCGTCCACTTCTGTCCATGTCTTTTCCATGTGAGAGAGGAGGCATCCTTTGTCCACTTGTCTTTTCCATGTGAGCGAGGAGACTGGAGAGTTCAAACAAAACATGAGGCATAAGGGTGGGTTTGAGTAAGAAAGGGACTGGGTGGGAGTGGGATATGTTAGGGTTTGGTATATGGCATATTAGTTTTAGTTACCGACAATATTTTGAAAATCAAATTGGAATTGGACTGGTATTAATTTGACTGGTCGAAGTGGAAAATAATACTGAGTTTAATAAATATACTAGTCAATAAAAAAAACAAATATGACATATTGCTATACAATAAAATATAAATTGGAAATAGAATACATGATAACTTATATTTTTGTATACATAAAATGCATAATGAGCTATAACATTTTATAAAATTTATTTATAATTAAACATATATATAATTTAGTTAATGATAAATTATTGAAATTTTATAAAATTTAGTATAATTAAACCTTAAATATAATATAAATTATTATGATTTTATAAAAATATTATATAAAATAAATTATTAAATTTTATATGGTTATATCTAGCTAGGCCTATTCATCTACTTAGAAAAGAATTTCATCAAAAGTACACTAATGTGACAAAAAAATAAAAGAATGTGGATTCGAACCCCTCTAGCCATTGAAAAAGAGTAAGTACCTCACCACTACTTCGTTGATTGATAGAAGTCCCACGTGTGTTATTCACTCTTCACTTTTGGTTATTATTAGTTAAATTCATTGACATTCAAAAGTTGCAAATATGATAGACCCATTCACGGTTTGGAAAATCTGCTTATCCAAATATGGATCAACAAATTTTGATTAAGATTGGCTAGTTCTGATCTGAATTTCCATAATAAGCACAAGCAAGGGCGAATTATTTCAGAAAGACCAATACAACTTACAAAAATGACCAATAAAACATACAAAAAGTTACATCAGAGAAGAAGCAAGGCTGAGAAAAAACATGGTAGAGACAATATTGGGAATTCAAGGGTGATGTAGAGATTATTTTGCTAACAAGGGAGTTGTGGTCTTTCATAGCGTGAGGGAGAAACATTGGATGACACATCAAAGTTTGCCTAGTGTTTGTGAATTGGGAAGTTAAGAAGGCAAAGATTGGATGATTATGATGTGTGGTTCTGCACAAATTATTTAGGAGTATAACTATGCAATAGTGTTTTAATAAGAACAAATAGAATTAGATAAATAGTACATTATTATCATTAATAATTAGTAGTTATTATCTTAATCATTCGATATTGCTAATCTGATTATTAAGAGTTGTTGTAAACTCTCAATTGCTTTAAACCAAGACCCTGTACAAGATTTATATAGCTTGCATAACCCTAATGACACAAAATAGGAAAAGACCTAACTACCCCTGCAACTTACAACACTCCCCCTCAAGTTGAACATATATATCAAACATGTTTAACTTGTTAAGGGCAGAATTAAACACAGCTTGGGGTATAGCTTTTGTAAACATATCAGCAAGTTGGTCCTCAGATTTGACATAGGGCAAACATAGCTCTCCAGAATCAAGTCTCTCCCGAATAAAGTGGCGATCAATCTCGATGTATTTGGTCCGGTCATGTTGAACTGGATTATTTGCAATGTTGATTGCAGCTTTGTTGTCGCAATATAGCCTAAGAGGTAATTCAGCTTTTAATCCCATGTCTTCCAACAAAAAACTCAACCATAACATTTCTGCAAGACCATGTGCCATGGCCCGATATTCTGCTTCTGCACTGGACCGCGCACAAACACTTTGTTTCTTACTTCTCCAAGTTACCAAGTTTCCTCCTAAAAAGATGCAATAGTCAGAAGTGGATCTTCTATCATCTCTAGAACCAGTCCAATCAGCATCAGAATAACATTCCACTTTCAAATTACCACCTCCTTTAAAAAGCAAACCTTTTCCGGGACATGACTTTAAGTATCTTAAAATCCTATCAACGACCTTCATGTGGAAAGTTTTAGGAGCATGCATGTACTGGCTTACTACACTAACAATGTATGTAATGTCAGACCTAGTCATAGACAAATAGAGTAATTTTCCAACTAACCTTTGATACCTTCCCTTTTCTAGATTTGTAAGATCTTCCTCGTTAGAGCTAGTGAGATCATGACTTACTTCTATAGGTGTCGATGCTGGCCGACAACCCAACTTCCCTGTCTCCTTGAGTAAATCCAACACATATTTTCTCTGACATATATAAATTCCCTCTTGAGATCGAGCAACTTCAATACCAAGGAAGTACCTCAATAGTCCAAGGTCTTTAATTTCAAACTCTGATATTAACTTGGACTTGAGAGCTTGGATTTCCATTTCATCATCACCCGTAATTATCATATTATCAACATAAACCAAGAGAATAGTAGTTATGTCCTCTTTCCTTTTCACAAAGAGTGTATGATCAACATTCCCTTGTTTAAAGCCAAACAATATCATGACTTTGCAGAACCTATCAAACCATGCTCTGGGTGATTGTTTAAGTCCATACAAAGCTTTTATCAACCTGTAAACCTTTCCTTTTGTTTCAATTCCAGGAGGTGGTAACATGTAGGCCTCTTCGTGAAGGTTGTCATTCAAAAAAGCATTTTTCACATCTAGCTGAAATAGCGGCCAATCATATTGAGAAGCAAGAGAAAGAATCACTCTGACTGATTTGAGTTTTGCAACTGGAGCGAAGGTCTCCAAGTAATCCACCCTGCATGTTTGAGTGAATCCCTTGGCAACAAGTCTGGTTTTATATCTGACCACTTCACCCTCTGAGTTATACGTGATAGCATAGACCCATTTAGAACCAACCAAGTTCTTCCCCTTTGGGGGATCTACTAATTCCCAAGTACCATTCTTATTAAGAGCCTCCACTTCTTCATTCATTGCTTCCAACCTCCTTGAGTCCCTTACAACTTCATTATAACAAGAAGGTATGCCATAATTTGATAGCTGTGAAACAAAGACATGATATGAAGAAGACAAACGATAATAAGAAACATGATTAGAGATAAGATGTTGAATACATGACCTGACCCCCTTCCTAACAGCAATTGGAAGGTCCGGCTCATTCATATTTAGGGGTGCAATTGGTTCAACCAATGAGGATACGGGATCAGGAGCCAATGCTTCCGATTCATCTAGCCGATCAGTAGTATATCCTTGCTTATGTCTTCGTCGCTTGTAAGTAATAATTTCTTGTGAAGCCTGTGAGCCCAGTAATGGAGCATCCAGTAACGGAGCATCATCTTTTCTATTTTCCATGACATCCAGTGAAATAGGAGAAGGAACCACTTGAGGTATAAGGGAAGGGATAAGATTCTCTCCCTGAGGACGAATCTGGGGAGAATAATAGGACTCGGACTCAAAAAAGGTAACATCCTTCAAGACATATCTAGTCTTAGTAACAGGATCAAAGCATTTGTAGCCTTTCTGGCAAATGGAGTACCCTAGAAAAATTCCTCATATAGAGCGAGGATTAGGCTTAGAGGATTTGGGACCAAGAACATGAATAAAACAATGAGAGCCAAATACCCGAGGTGTAAGGGAGAACAATGTAATGTCAGGACGAAGAATAGTGAGAGGGCACCGATACTCGAGACCTTTTGATGGTAGACGATTAATGATATAAGCGGCTGCAAGAACAACATCATCCTAGAAATATTTGGGTAAATGACGCTGAAATAATAATGCGCGGGCTGTTTTAAGGATATGACGATTTTTTCTCTCAGCCACTCCATTTTGCTGTAGTGTGTAGGGACAAGATAACTCATGAAGAATCCCTAAATCCTCTAAAAAAGTATTTAGGGACTATGCAAAGTATTCCCGTGCATTATCAGATCGAAGAGTTTTCACTTGTGTGTGGAATTGAGTTTCAATCATCCTGCAATAATGTTGAATGAGTCGAGGAACTTCGTCTCTGCCTCTCATCAAATAAAGCCATGTACAGTGGGTGTAATCATCAATAAAAGAGATAAAGTATCGATAGCCATCCAAAGAAGCCACAGGAGAGGGACCCCACACATCTGAATGAACAAGGTCAAACGGGGACGAACTTTTATTCATGGACTCAGAAAAATGAGTTCTACAATGTTTGGATAATTGACAAACTTCACATTGAAAAGACTCAAGAGAAACAGTAGAGAAGAGATTAGGAAAGAGGACCTTTAATAACCGAAAAGATAAATGTCCCAAACGAGAATGCCACAACAGGATTTCTTGATGCTTATTTTCTGAACACTGGGCTGTAGACTTTAGAGCAGTTGTTGTTCCAAGATGATAGTAATAAAGACCTCTTACTTCATGGCCACTCCCAATCGTTTGCTTGGTCTCGAGATCCTGAAAGACACAATGATCAGGAAAAAAGGTTACTGAACAGTGTAGTTGTTTAGTAATACTACTAACAGAAAGTAAATTAAGAGAAATGGAAGGGACATGAAGTGCAGAGGATTGACAAACAGCTTTGAAATCCCAGGAAAAAGTTCCCCTTCTTCTCCCGGAGCTCTTGCATTAAATAGAATTGCTTTACAATTTATCTTTAGTAACAAAGTAAATATAGCTACCATATTAATTACAGATAATCTAATTTAAGTATGTACTAATTACAAATAATCTACTCTAGGTAATAATATATACACAGCTAATTAGCACAATTATGGCAAAGTAAATTCCATATTTGATAGGCCATAATATTTGCCATTGATAATTAGCCAATTATGGCAAAGTAAATTCCATATTTGATAGGCCATAATATCTGCCATTGATATCCCCCCTCAAATTGATGCTGGATGATCAACAAGCATCAATTTGTCAATAAGAAAGTGATGACTGTGTCAGGAGAGAGCTTTAGTAAACACATCAGCAATTTGGAATTCGGTGGTTATATGTGGAAGAGTGATGACACAAGCATCATATGCTTCACGAATAGAATGACAATCTACTTCGATGTGTTTGGTGCGTTCATGAAATACTGGATTAGCAGCAATTTGAATAGCACTAGTATTATCTGCATGAAGTGGAGTAGGTTCAAGTTGGGAAAACCCAAGTTCACCCAACAGTCCCCGAAGCCAAACTATTTCAGAACATGCAGAGGACATAGCGCGATACTCTGATTCTGTGGAAGACTTAGACACCCGATCTTGCTTCTTACTTTTCCAAGCAATAAGAGAGGTACCCATAAACATGCACCATCCTGTAACTGAGCGTCGAGTATCAGAACAACCAGCCCAATCAGCATCACTATATGCAACCAAACGAATAGGAGAGCCCACAGAAAAGAAAAGTCCCCGGGAAGAAGTACCATGCAAATAGCGAACAATGCGTCGAACTGCAGCCAAGTGAAGATGTGTAGGTGCTTGTAAAAATTGACTAACTTGTTGAACAGAAAAGGCAATATCAGGTCGGGTAATAGTCAGATAGTTCAAGCTCCCCACTAGTTGTCTATATAAAGAGGGATCTGGGAGAAAATCACCCTCATCACGGCGATATTTAACGTTCACCTCTAAAGGATGATCAACAGAACGACCATCTTGCAGACCAGCCAAAGCCACTATCCCCTGGAGATATTTATGTTGGTGTAAGAAAATTCCAGCTGGAGTAGAGTGCACCTCAAGCCCCAAAAAATAGTGTAAAGATCCCAAGTCTTTCATATGAAAAGACCCCTGAAGATGCTCTTGAAGCTGAGAAATTAAGACAGAGTCGGACCCCGTAATAACAATATCATCAACATATACCAGGAGCAAGACGATTCCTTTTTCAGTTTTGCACAGAAATAAAGAAGAATCATACTGACTTTGAACAAAAGAGAAGTTAATAAGCGTAGAGCGGAACTTGTCAAACCAAGCACGTGGAGCCTGCTTTAAACCATAGAGTGAACGTTTTAGTTTGCAAACATCAGAAGAGGGTGTAGAAAATAATCCTGATGGTGGAGTCATATAAATTTCTTCCTTAAGATCTCCGTGCAAAAAAGCATTTTTCACATCCATTTGTCGTAATGACCATCCCTTGGAAGCAGCAATAACTAGGATAAGTCGCACTGTCGTCATCTTAGCTACAGGAGCAAATGTCTCCTCATAATCCACTTCATACTCCTGGCGATTACCAAGTGCCACCAGCCTTGCTTTATATCTATCAATTGAGCCATCAGATCGTAGCTTAATAGAATATACCCATTTACAACCAATGGGCTTAACACCATTTGGGCAAGGAACAATATCCCAAGTGTGATTCTCCTGAAGAGCCTGAAGTTCTTCCTGCATAGCTTTAACCCAACATGCCTGCTTAGTCGCATGCGAATAAGAGGTAGGAACTGTAGTATCAGCTAAAGTGGTAGAAAAACCATATTTATCAGGAGGATGACGAGTGCGAGAGGATTTTCGAAGAACCATTGGATTAGGATCGGGAAGAGTTTGTGATGGTGAGGTTTTTCGACGTTGATATATAACGCCAGGTATAAAACGATCAGTTGATGGAGAGGTATTCTCAAAATGAGGAAGAAGACTACTTCCAGAAGGAGAAACATGTTGCGGAAAATAATACTCATACTCAAAGAAAATCACATTTCGGGAAATACGAAAACGATTAGCAATCGCATCATAACATAGAAAACCTTTTTGAGCATTGTTGTAACCCATAAAAGCACACCGTACGGATTGAGCTGTAAGCTTGTGACGCTCATGAGACGGCAAGTGGACAAAACAAACACACCCAAATGTGTGCAACATGTGATAATCAGGATGCAACCCAAAAAGACGATGGTAAGGAGAATTAAAATTCAGTTGTTGAGAGGGCAACCGATTAATCAAATACACAGCAGTAGACAAGGCTTCTACCTAAAATATAGGCGGAACTGAGGACTCTAGGAGTAGTGTGCGTACCATATCCAATAAGTGACGATGTTTTCGTTCAGCCACCCCATTTTGCTGGGGAGTATAAGAACATGACCGTTGTGATAAAATACCTTTGTTTTGCAAAAGAGCTTGAAATTCATGTGATAGATACTCACCACCATTATCAGATCGTAAAATCTTAATGCACGTAGAGAATTGTGTCTCAATAAAGGCCAATTTTTTTTGAAAAACAGTGAACACATCAGCTTTCCTACGTAGAAAATATATCCACGTGAATCGACTATAGTCATCAATAAACGTCATAAAATATCTATATTGTGCATGGGAAGTAACTGGAGTAATGCCCCAAACATCACTATGTATTATCTCAAAGCATGTTTTAGCACGACCACCATGAGTAGGAAAAGGTAGAACTTTACTTTTCCCAAGTTTACAAGTAGTGCAGGCAAGAGGTAATAGGTGTTTAGAAAATTGAATGTTGTCACCAAGAAAGCCATTCTTCATTAAATTAGATAAAATCACATTATTCGGATGACCCAATCGTTTATGCCAAACATCAGTCTTATTTGCAGTAACAATAGAAGAGAAGGACAAATTTCTGGGAACAGAAAACTGCAACGGAAATAATCTTCCCACTTTAGGCCCCTTCGTGATCACTTGACCCGACACCTGATCCTGGACAATACAACCACCACGAGAGAAATGTACATTACAGTGATTATCAACCATCTGACCAACAGAAATTAGATTTGTAGACAACCCAGGAGAGATAAATACATGACTAAAAGAAGACCCTATATCACCAATGGCTGTAATTGGAAGATTACTGCCATTAGCAATCTGAATATTTTGTGAGCCATTATACTGTCGTACATTATGCAGTAGATCAGGTGACACAGTCATATGATTGGACGCCCCAGAATCAACAATCCATGAAGAAGAAATATTCGTACCTTGGCCCTGAAGAGTAAGAGTAGAAAAGGCAGTGAGAATCATTTGTTGGACCATTTCTGGCGTAAGAACAAATTGATTGGTGCCAGTGACTGTAGATGTAGGACCAATAACATCAAGATTTGGAATAGCAGCTTGAAAAGCTTGGGTCCGTCGATTTTCCGGACGTGTAGGACACTCCTTGATAATGTGCCCATGTTGCTTACAATAGTTGCAGAATTTCTTACTGCAGTTGCGAGCCATATGCCCAAACTCCTTACAACTATAGCACTGCAGTTGATCCTTACCACGGTTCCTCCCTTGAGCAGCATAAGCAACATTGATAACTGCAGATTTTTCTTGTGATGCACCTAGAACAGCTTGGGTAGCCAATCTTTGTTCTTCACGCAACAATTCTCCAAGACATATATCCAAAGAAGGAACTGGATTTCTAGTTAGCAATCCAGCCCGAGCAACATCAAAGTCTGATCTCAATTTCATTAAAAACTGATCACGTTTACTAACTTCATGAATTGCCTGAATACTAGCTAAGGCCTCCTTTGGTACTTTTGAATATATAATATTAGAATATTCGCTCCAAATATTAAGAAATCCAGAATAATATTGCTCAATAGAAAGATCACCTTGACTGAGGTTACCAATCTCAAGCTCTAGTTGGAATCGCCTTGCAGTATTATCTTGATGATATATTCGTTTCAGGTAATCCCACATCTCCTTGGCCGTATTAAAAGGTCGTAAATTGTTCACCATATGAGCTTCGATGGATCCGAGAAGCCAAGAGATAATTCGGGCATCCTTTGTCTCCCATTGACCAAGGTCCTTAGCGTTTTCAGGAGCCATTAACGATCCATCAATGTGACCCCAAAGCTCCTTCCCTTTCAGAAACATCCGGAACTGAAATTCCCATGTTGCATAATTTTTTCCGGTAAATTTGATAGCCAAAGTCTCCATAGGTATTCTTCCAGAAAAATTCTCAGTAGCCATCCGAAAAACAGAAATCTTAATCCAAACTCTCAATCACAAGTCAATCAATCGAGAGAAGAGAAAAAAAATTCCAAAAAAAATTGTTGATTGGAAATCAACCCAAAAGAAACAAACCAGAGAGCTTTAACGGCAGAAGAAATTTCAGCCTTCCTTTGGCTCTGATTCCATGACAAACAGCTTTGAAATCCCAGGAAAAAGTTCCCCTTCTTCTCCCGGAGCTCTTGCATTAAATAGAATTGCTTTACAATTTATCTTTAGTAACAAAGTAAATATAGCTACCATATTAATTACAGATAATCTAATTTAAGTATGTACTAATTACAAATAATCTACTCTAGGTAATAATATATACACAGCTAATTAGCACAATTATGGCAAAGTAAATTTCATGTTTGATAGGCCATAATATCTGCCATTGATAATTAGCACAATTATGGCAAAGTAAATTTCATATTTGATAGGCCATAATATCTGCCATTGATAATTAGCACAATTATGGCAAAGTAAATTCCATATTTGATAGGCCATAATATCTGCCATTGATAAGGATAGGATAAAGTGTTCTGCCAGTTGTATGGAACCTTTACCAGCTACAATAGCTTTAGTGCTATCAGCAATGACCACTTTATCCTGCCCAGAAGACAAAGAGTAGGAAATGAAGGAATTAGACAGATTTGTCATATGATCCGTAGCTCCTGAGTCAATGACCCATGGGCTACAAGATCTTGACCCATCAATACTTAACTCCAGGCCATGGATACCTGTGTGCGCTTGAGACGAATTGTTAGAGGCAGAAGATGAAGTTTGAAGTCGCGATAAAAGGTACTGAAGATTGGCAATATCAGTAGATGACAACTCAATATTAGAAGGTACCGAGGAATCAGTAGCCTCCCCATCCGCTAATTTCTTGTCACTGTATTTGAATTTTTCAGGTTTTTTTTTGGATATTTCTCCCAACAAAAATCAGACTCATGATTAGTCCTCTTGCAGTGCCGACAAAATTTTTCACCTTTTCCTTTTGTTCCCCCAGATTTGAATTTGTTAGTAGAACCGGCAAAAGCAGATGTCTCCCCAATTGGAGTGCTTCCTGCAGAAATATTCCCTTTGTTGTTCATGGTCCTTCTCTTGCCTTTCTCACTCAGAATTTTGTAGTAAACTTGTTCTAAGGAAGGAGTATGATCAAGACTAAGAATTTGTCCTTTTAAATTTTCAAACTCTGCATGAAGCCCATCAAGAAACTTAATAATTCTGTCCTTCTCCAGAAGCTTCAGGTATCTCTGATGATCATCAGTGGAAATCTAATTGTTCATCCTGTAGTAGTCAAACTCATCCCACAACCCTTTTAGAGCAGCAAAATAATTTGTAACAGACATAGAACCTTGCTCAAGTTTAAAATTTTGACTACTTATCTGATAAGTACGCAGCATATCATGCTTGTGCCCATACATCTGCTCTAGTGTTCTCCACATATCAACAGTTGTTCTGTTATGAAGAATGACCTGTTTGATGCCAGAACTTACAGAATTAAGTATCCAAGTCATTACCAGAATATTGTCACGCCTCCAAGTACGAAAATTGGGATCTTTCTCATCTGGTTTCACTTTAGTACCATGAAGAATATCCAATTTATCATGACCTTCAACATAAAGCTCAACAGCAACTGCCCACGATGCATAATTTGTCTCGGTCAATTTTTTCGAGGTTATCTGAAGACCAGGTCCTCCCGGTCCTGTCATTGTGAAAATTGGTTGTACCTGTCCAGAAGAAGCCAAAGGATCTGTAGACATCCCAGAACTTTCTCCAGAGGTGTCCGTCATAACAAACCCCAAGAGAGATGAGCGTCGGGTGCTACAGAGGATGAACGCCAGGCACCAGTGCGGTAAGTAGGTGTTATACAAGAAGGTGAATCTGGCAAGCAAGTGACAGAAGGTGGAAAAGAAAAAACAAGATGACTCCTTTCCGAAAGTCGAGAAGGGGTTAAAAAAGCTTTTCGGTTTGGATGGGAAAAAAAAACCACTTCGAGCGGATTCGTCGACCTTTCCACTGGGGCGAGAAGTAATCCAAAATCGGCAGAAAGGAAGCTAGCAACCAGCAACGCCTCCCTTCTTTATGGACGCGCGCGTGATAAGAAGACCGAAGAAGAAGTCCAAAATCGGACAGCAACCAGCAACGCCTCCCTTCTTTGTGGACGCGCGCGCGATAAGAAGGCGACCTCACCACTTCCGGTGACAAGAAGAAGGCTGAAGAAGAAGTCCAGCAGTGCCTCCTGGTGCTTCGCGTGCGCTTGAGGAAGAAGGCTGAAGAAGAAGTCCAGCAACGCCTCCTGGTGCTTCGCGTGGGCTCGAGGAGAGAGTGGCGACTAGGTCGCGTCGAGGGGGCGCGCGATAAGAGCGCTGCGGCTCGTGTGTGCGCGACGAAGAGAAGAAGAAGGCGACCCGAATCCTTCTTTGGAGCTTGGCGAGGCGACCAGCGTGCGCGCAAAGATACGAGGACGTCGCGTGGTGTTGAGGAGCAGAGAAGCAACGACGCATTGAGGAGCAGAGAAGCAACGGCGCGTGCGGCGTCGCGTGGGAGAAAGAAAAAGAAGAAAAGAAAAATTAGGGTTTTGATAAACCTGGCGCTGATACCATGTTGTAAACTCTCAATTGCTTTAAACCAAGTCCCTGTACAAGATTTATATAGCTTGCATAACCCTAATGACACAAAATAGGAAAAAACCTAACTACCCCTGTAACTTACAACAAGAGTAACTAATATATTTTAATCTGATTAGAGTTAACATAATACTTTTAATATATTTGAAAAATAATTTTAATAATGACTATGTCATTTAATGCTCTTTTGTTGTAATGGATTTTTATATAATCTTCTAGTATCTTTGATAATTATATATTATCAATCTTAAATAATTTTTTCTTAAATACTAAAAATAGTATTTCTAATAGTTTGTATTAATAAGTTATATAGGAATCAATAATATAAGTCTGGGATGAGCTTACATTAAATATGAAATTGGGTAATAATTACTTTATATATATATATATATATATATATATATAAGAGTAATGATAGGGAGAGTGAATTTGGGAGAGTGAATGGGAGAGTGAATGACGTGCCAGTTATTGTATACACGTCCGATCGCCGATCGGACACCACCGGCGGCCTCTGATCACCGTCCCGAATCAAACTATGTCCTAAGAAGATCGGTGAACTCATCGGGAATCGCCAAAATTATGATCTCGTCGTATTGACCGTCAATCCGGCGAGATCTCAATTACCGGCGACCCTGCCGGGTTCACCATCTTCTTAGGACATAGTTTGATTCGGGACGGCAATCAGAGGTCATCGGTGGTGTCCGATCGGCGATCGAACATGTACACATTAGCTACACGTCATTCACTCTCCCATTCACTCTCCCAAATTCACTCTCCCAATCATTACTCTATATATAATTTGAAGTTAATTATAACATAGTAAAAATTTATTAATATAGAATAGAAATAGAGAATTATACATTTATATTCATACATCAACAAAGGAGTTTAATGCTGTAATATATAGCTTATTGTTTTGCTTTAATCAAAATTAATAGGTAGTGAGGAATTTAATATTGAAAATTGAGTGTTGTTGAGAATAAACTTTTGAAGTCATTGTTTGAATGGGGTGCCCTTTATGCTAAAAGGAAAAATATATATATATATAAGTTTGTGATGTGATTTTTCATACTTTGTGGGATAAAAGACTTGAATAGTTTGCAGTTTGGAAAAAGTATAAAAAAAGTGTGTCCAGAGATGAGAATAATAGAAGGAATGCGGCTACTAGAAAATATAGAGAGCACCGTATGGGAGCAATTAGGTGTTCAACAAATACAATCCATAGATTTTATTTTACACAGGTTCAGCAGATTAGATTTGAAGCTGGAGATTTGTATAGTAACAAATACAAGTTAATGTAATTCTAAGTGATTTTGGTTATGTTGATATTATTGGTGATAGCCTCCCATTGAGTTTGATGGATTGAATAAGCCAACCTCAACTAATGATAGTAACATGGCTTATTTGCTGACTTTAATGTTGGTCTGAGACCAAAATAACATGTTTCTTTGAGTTGGATGATAATTTTGTCACGACAACCTTTGACTTGCATGTTGCTGCATTAGATCAAGAAATTAAACAATTCTCATTCTCATGTCAAAAAGTGATCTTGTTTTGAGATTTGGGACAGTATTTGCTTTTATATTTTTCATGTAATTAAACTTGTTATTTATAGGATAAGTGAAGTATTTATTTATATGTGAAGGAATAACAACCTGACGGATGTTCATGCAAACATTGTAAAATATTAAGTATTTAGCTTAATTCTCATTGTAGTATTCTCCATTGAGATACTATGAGTGAGATCTTTGTGGTTTTGACCTTTTTCAGAAAGCTAACTGGAAATTAATTTTTTGAGCCCTTACATGTTGAGACTCGCTATTGGCCCTAGTTTAAGATAGTGTTATTTACTCAAAAAAATACGGATGCTTTAGTTTAACAACCTGATTTGACAAGAACAAGGAGTGATCCAGGTTGATAACTTGGAAAAGGTACGACTCTAGGTATGATTCTCCGATACTAGGGGTAAAGCTTAAATTGAATCACATGTTGAAATGAGGAAAGTGTGTATGATTTGGCGATGTGATGTCTTAACGGATTAAGTATGTAAGTGAAACAACAAATGTCTTTCAACAAAACCTGGAAGTTAGGCATAGTTAGTGGAAAGTAACGTAGATATAGACAATTACTTGAGAAATTCCTTACTTTGGAGCCAATGTTAACAATCGTCCAAATTATGAGGCTGATAGTATGGGATGTTTGTAAAAAATGTATTGTATTTTGGTGTTGTTAAGTATCTACTGTGTCACAATGTGGCATCAGTGCTAGGTCCCTGTTGTAGATTTGTGGTATGAGAATATACCAATTGAAGTTGGTGACCTTGTAATGACAGTCTGGCGAGGGTGGGCAGTGATTGCTGGTGTAGATAGCCTGTACGAAGTGTGTCTCTTGGCATTCTTATTTGATGCTTGGGGCAGGAACAAATTGAATTACACGTTGCAGTTGTGAAAGAGTGATTGGCCCATAAGTGCAATATGCCAAATGTTTTAAATGGATTAAGTATGCACCATGAATATGAAATGCTTTTTGATTAAAATGGTAGAATTCTTCATAAGAACTTCGAAGTCTAGTTTACTTAGTGCAACACAATTTCAGGATGGTTGACATTTTGAAAAGTTCCTTAGGAATCTTTTTTTGGATAAATTGCAAGACAGACAATTTCCACTATGTAACTTGACCGACACAATTCTGTCAATGTGTTTAAATGGCTTCATTTATACTTGAACATTATATAGGGTTTGGGAATTTCAATATTTATCTTGAGCTTTGCAAATACAGATGTCTGAAAAAAAAATATATGACCTCCATAATCATCAGTGATTAAAAATTTAATTTTCTGAAATAGATGGCTTATTATGACCAACAAACAAGGTAACACTTGAAATTCAAGACGTTAAGAGTATCAAATTAATGCTCTATACTTGAAATCAAACTTCACAAAGAAACATAACCATCAGCGATTAAAAGATAATCTTTCTGAAAATAGATGGTCTATTAAGATCAGAAACAAGGTAACTCTTGACATTCATGATACGAAGAGTAGCAAAGTAAGGCTCAAGGATTTATATCAAATGTCACTCTAAAACATGCATTTACAACATCCAGTTTTGAATGACATAAGTATTATGTGATGGTTTAGCTGAATGATGATTACATAAAATTCATGTAGCATACCTAAAATAGTTAGGTCTATATCTTGCCACGGTATTCTGTAATTTCTTCACATGACTTGCAAGTATAAGTTAAAGATTTTTCTCTGCACTGGTCTCAACAAATTGGCAACATGCTTCATATCCACGCTCTGTGTTCAGTTTTTGTTTTTGTATGACTTGAATGCTTTTATCAATAGTGTTTGTTGTCATGTTTATTTCTCAAATGCTCTTTTTAATGTTCACAATCTTTTTCATTCACAATCCCTACCTTTTACCTCCAAAAAGTTTATCTTTGACAAAGTTGACTGATTTCACAACAAGATTTATTTGTTTTTCTTTTGTGGTGCTGGCACTAGTTTTCCTCTTTGCAGGTAAGTGTTCGATCAAATGGGTAAACTAAATTTTCCCTTTTTTTGCCAACCTTCTATTGTTTTTTGTTGCCTATTTTACTCTTTGCAAGGCTAAGTTCTCTTCTGGTCTTATTTATTTATTTATTTATTTATTTTTATTTTCTGTTGTTTTATGAACATCTACTTGCATTCCCAGGTGAAGTATGGTGACACACTTAAGCGATTTAGTGCTCATGTCCATGGAGAGGCAATTGATCACAACATGGCTATACTGAGAAAGAAGATTGTTAGCCTGTTCAAACTCAGTTCAGAAGCTGATCTCATCCTTACCTATATTGATGAAGATGGTGACATTGTAGCACTTGACGACGACGACGAGTTACATGATGCTGCTGTTAATCAACACTTGAATCCTCTTAGAATCAATATCTGCTTGAAATCTAAATCTAGTGCAGTGTCGAATCTAAAGAAAGAGAATGTGAGTTATGCAACTGCTGTCCCTGAACAAGAAGAGAGCCAATCACCTGAAGTAATTTCAATTATTAATGAGGTGCTAAAACCTGTCCCTGAACCATTTCGATCTTCACTTTCCGAGTTTTCTAATGATTTCCTTTCAAAGATTGCATCATCTTCACCAGTAGTAGCTGATATAGTGGACCGCGTTGCCAAATTAGGAATACCCAATGTCAGTTACTCTTTGAACAATTCAACGGGTGAGCCATCAGAAGTACCTGATCAAGTAACAATTCAGCCAGAGGATCTTAACGCCAATGAAGAATCAAAAATCCTAAAGACTTCTGCTCCAGCCACAACAATATTATCTGATCCAGTTTCAGAGCAGCTTCACGAGAATCTTGTTTGTGCAAGTCAGGTTGATGTAGACAAGACTCAGGAATCTGTTCATAGTCCCAATTTACCAGTGTTTGAGCAAGCATCTGGGAATCCCTCATCAAATAATGAATTGCTGAGTAAGACCACTGATCGCCAGAATCAAATTAGTAATGTTGGTCATCATGGGAAATCTGTCATAGCTGGCCCTCCTCTCTTTGTGCCTCCTGCACAGACTGGGATACATAATGAACATTATAATCCATCTGCTCAAGCTGGGACAAATGCTGTTACTACCATGATGGATGGTCACAAGAATCAACAATTTCCAAGTGGTGTAGCTCCTGCAGGAACACTTGATGGTTTTAATTTTGCACGTGACAAACAACAGCCCAGTACAGCTGACCTACGTTTTTTGAATGGTGCAAGGCTTATTCCTCAGCCTAACCAAAGAAATGATGGATTTATTGATAGTGTGCTCCATACTTGTCACACAGGAATTATATGCGATGGTTGTGGAATGTACCCTATTGTTGGCCCACGATTCAAATCTAATGTGTATGTATTTCTTGCCTTCCTCATAGTTTTGTTGCTGGTTTCATAGTTTTGTGCACCTATCTTTTTGACATTTCTTCCCTTTTCTCTGTAGGAAGGATGACTATGATTTATGTAGTTTTTGTTTCTCTAAGATGGGTAATGAAGCTGATTATACTCGGATTGACAAATCTCATCGACTCTCTCATGTAATGATCAAGGATTCTTATCATGCAGTATGAATCAAACTAATTTCCTTGGTTGATTCCATAGTATAATGCATAACTTTTTTCAATTCCACATTTCAGCATTCTAGGCAACAATCTTCTCCGCAACTTCCACACACAAGGCCAAGTGCAAAGTTAGAGAGTCTTTTTATTAAAGATGTAACTGTGCCAGATGGGACCCTGATCCCTCCATCAACCCCATTTACAAAAATATGGCGGATGAGAAATAATGGTGTTACTCGATGGCCTTATGGTACACGGCTTGTTTGGGTTGGTGGCTATCAATTTGCTAACCGAAACTCGTTTTTATTGGAGGTATTACATTAAGTTGTTCTCATCACTCATGCGAGTTTTTATAATTATTTTAACTGAAGCAATCTTTTCCATTTGCAGATTTCATTTGATGGGCTTCCTACGGAGGAGGAAGTTGACATTGCTGTTGATTTTGTTTCGCCGGCAACACCTTGTCCCTGTATGTCATATTGGAGATTGGCAACACCTTCTGGACACAAGTTCGGGCAAGAAGTCTGGTTGTTTATCCGGGTCTGATATAATTACACCGGATTTTAATTATAACACATTGTCATCAACCTCATCTGTTCTTTTTCTTCTTTACTTGAACAGGTAGATACCAGTCAATGGAGCTCTGGTAGTGGACTGAATTTGAATTTACCACCTGAAAGCAGTATTCAAGGTCGAACTGGAATTATTGATATTAATGCAGATTCAAGTGACAGCATTTCTCCTGAATTCGTACTCGGCAATAGTTCAGACAAACTAGTGAAACCAATGATTACTGATGAAACTTCAAAACTTGATGCTAACCCCAAGACTAACGAATCCTCCCCCGCACCTGACGTGGTTCCCCTGTCAGATCCTATCATTGATTTAATAGCATCTAAGGACGACCATTCTCAACCGCTGCCACTGCCTACTGCGCCGGTTGACAACACCGTTGAGGATACATTGCTCAAGGAATTGGAAGAAATGGGATTTAAGCAGATCGAGTTGAACAAGGAAGTTCTCAGGAGAAACAAGTATGACGTGGAGCAGTGTATAGATGAACTTTGTGACTATGCTGAGTGGTATCCACTTCTGGAGGAACTTGAGGACATGGTCCGCTGCTAACTCTTTGCTCTTGTTAGAACTATGTTCCTACTTTGATAACTGAAAGCATCTTTCGATGTTGCAGGGTTTCACTGATAGGGCGAAAAACAAGAAGCTTCTGATAGAAAATGGTGGTAGCATTAAGCGAGTTGTGTTGGATCTCATTTCTGGAGAAAGAGCTTAGTGGTACAATAATTACGTACAAAGTCTGTTAATAACTGTCGTTACTCGGTGATTATGGTGCTGGCTTCTCATTGAATACAGCTTGAGACTATTTATTACTAGCTGCTACTTGTGTTTTAGCTGCACGATCACTTGTTGGCATCGGATTTTGGTCCTTTATTTGCCAGGTATATTTTGTGGATGATATTACTTGGTTTTATCTGGTGTATTATGAGAAAAGACCACGTAATTAATGGTAGATTGCTTGCTTGTTTGAGACGCAGCTTAATGGCTCAGAATTAATTGAACTCTAGTGAGATTAACTGGTGACATTTAATTTAGCAGTTAATTGGAGAAAACTCTCCAATTTCAAATTGACCTTTGGTTGCACTCCTTACTTAATAAATTTTTTATATTCACTCCCTGATGGATTGAGTATAAAATAGTAAAAATTCAGTATAAATTTTAAAGATTTAAATATAAATTATTTGAGATTGAATACTAATTTAAGGAATTTGAGTATAAAGTTTCGGTAACTCTCGTGAAAATCTTGATGTGGTGGATCTAACCTGACATACTCAAATTTTTAAATTTTATACTCAAATTTTTTCATATAATACTCAATTTAAATCAATTCGTACTTAAATTTTTATAATGTGTACTGAAATTTTTATTATATACTGAAATAATGTATACTCAAATTTTTTTTAATAATACTCAAATTTCTTAAATTAGTACTAAGGGAGTGTTTGGGAGAACTTTTGCTTCTTGAAAAGTGATTCTTGTAGAGATTATCTTGAAGTCAGTGAGAAGCTAAAGCATGGAGTGTTTGGAAATAAAAGCTAAAAGCTGATACAAGGTAAAGTTTGAGTGTTTGGTGAATAATTGCTTCCAAGCTTAATTTTTAGTTAAATGACAATAATATCCTTAAACTATATAAATTATCTTTTTTAATTATCTAAGTATAATTTTGATACATCATCAATAATGTTTTATATATTTATTATTATATTTTGAATATTATATCAAAATTAATTTTTTTTAATAATATATATGTTTAAAAAATATATAATTAATAAAAATATAAATATAAAAAAATAAATTTATAAAAATTTATAAAAAAATTATGAATATATAAATTATATGAAAATATAAATTTTTATTTAAAACTATGATAACAATTATGTAAAATGATAAATTATTAAGGGTATAAATGTCTACTTTTAATTCTAGATCATAAGCAAAAAAAAAAACAGAAGCAGAAAAAAGCATCAAATTCTTGCTTCCAACTTTTGGCTAAAAGTTATAGAAGTTAAAGCAGAATCTGATATTCACAAACACTCAAAAGTGTTTCTATGTAGCTAGAATCTAAAAAGCAGCTAGCAGAAGCTTTCCCAAACACTCCCTAAGTCTCAGATAATTTATACTCAAATCTTTACAATATATACTGAATTTTTATTCTTTTATACTGAAAAAAATAACACACAAAACTGTCTTGTCAATCCCATTAGAGAGTGCATGTAAAGAAATTTTGAGTTGGGGAGTGCATGCAAAGCCCAATTTGATGTTGGAGAGTTTTCTTAAATTTTCCCTTAATTTAGTTAGTATTTAAATTATATAATTTATGTCTAGTAAAATGTGTTCAAGATGTACAACCTTTAGAACTTTTTTTTTAAAAAAAATAGATTTTGATCCTGTCGACAAGCGAAGATCGGTTCTCACTCGGATGACTCGGTCTGACCAAGACGACCCAATCTGCTGTAGCACGGGGGGGACTCGGGCTTAACCGCGGGTCAGATTCCACTCACTCGGGTCGAATCGGAATGGGGCACACAAAGTGGAGTTGATGGTTGTAGATGACAGCGATCCCCTCTTTGGAACCGAAATGGGGGTTTATATAGGGGAGTGAAAGCTCTCTGCCATGTCAGAGTTGTCCTGTCTCATTAAGGATGGGTCAGTTGGCAGACTGAGCCCATGGCAGTTTTAGTGGCCCTGTGAGACTGCCACAGCCGCCTGACAACCTATCTAAGCTGCCTCTCCTGATCCTCATTAACATCTGGCGGCTCTGTCAGGTAATGATTATGTCAGAGGTTTGATACATTATTACTTCAGAGGTGGCTCTTTAATTATTCCTGTCCATTCGGTCGACTCACCTTAACTTACAGTTTGGGTTGGTCGGATAAACCTAGAACCTAAGCCATTTCCGTTCATGGGACGACCTCGGGGCGTTCGGCTGGAGACACCCGACCCGAGTGATCGACCTTAGATGACTGACCTCGGAGGACCAACCCCGAGTAGCTGACCTCGGGTGACCAGCCCTGAGTGGCCGACCTCGGGTGACCGATTCCGAGTGTCCTACCTCGGGTATACTACCTCGGGCGACCGACCCCGAACGAACTACCTCGGGCGTCCGACCACGAGCGGCTGGCCGACCTCGGATGACCGACCCCGAGTATCCGAATCAGAACCAGGGCCTTACCTGTCTCGACCTCTACTCTTCCTGCTGAGATTCATATCCGGCCCATTGGACCGAGGTCAACCCGGCCTAACCTTCTTTAACCCAGGCCGGATCTGACCGGACCCGACCGGGCTCTCGATCCTCTTAGAAAACCACTCGCCCGGATCAGGTTTTAAACCCTTTAACCCTTGCTATCCCTTTGTCATTGATTTCTCGTCCCCTTTCTTTCCTTTTCTTTCTCCAAGCAAGCCACATTTCTTTGGCACCTTGGTGTCCTCTTTTTCTCCAAGATCATGAGATTTGCATCACGGTGTATTCTGATAATGGTAGCGGTGAAAATTAAAATTGTATTAACTCTTAAATCTTAACTAATACATGAGATTCTAACCCCTTTTGCATATAATGACATGACTTATTTTTCATAAGAATTTTTCTAAATTGTATACTCCTTTAGTGAGGATATTAGCTAATTGATCTTAATCTTTCATAGTTTTACAATCTTTTCATCTAGTTTCTTTTGGATAATGAACTTATCTATCTCGACATACATTGTATGATGTTGAATTGGATTATGGGTTATATCATATGTTTCTTTATTATCACAGTATAATTGAATTGGTTTCTCCGAACAGTAGTTTAGGTATAGTGAGAGAAATTTCAACCACAATATTTTAAATTCCTCTATATTTAAATTCTGCACTACATTCTGCACAATATTTTACTTTTTGTCTCTCCTAGGGATGGAAACAGGTCAAGTCAGGCCAGCCAGACTTTTGTCTTAACAGACCAGACTTATATAGTAACAAAATGGTCTGAGCCTGGCCTGTGGCCTGTTATAGACTTTGTTCTTGGCCTAAGCCTGACCTGTTCAATAGTTTGGCCTGGCCTGCGGCCTGCTTACAAGAACTGTAAATTAAAACACTTTATACAGGCCAAAACATTAAATAGGCCGAAAATCAATCTTAACAGGTCTTGCATCATACAGGCCTCAAAACAGGCCTTACATCATATAGGCCTCAAACATGCCAAACCTACAAATATTACTTATGTATCTAATCTTAATAGGCGCAGGCCAGCCTGTCAGGCTTAATAGTCTTTATATTGAGCCTGGGCCTGACCTGATAAGAAAAATAGACTTTGAAATAGGCCTGAATATTATTCTATTTCTAAACAGGCCAGGCCAGGTCAGGCCAGGCTAAACACAGACCAGGCCACAGGCCCCTGACAGACCGCCTGACCTATTTCCATCCCTAGTTTCTCCAAGTAACTAAGTAATATTTTGCTTGTTTGTGTATTTACTGGACAAAAATCATTTTTTTTTGAGATTTTAAATTTCTTAAAATCAAATGGTTGCATTCATATGTTGCTCATTGGGATTATGTATGCCCCTAGGACTATGGTGCAACGGTAGAGTAACTAGTTATTTTAGACATTCGTGGTTTGCTATCTCAGATATATGTGGTTCGATCCCCAGCTACGGCGTATTTTGTAAGATTTTTTTTTCAAATGAGGCGCGAACCCTGGGACGTTGGGCTTTTAGACTGCCCACTGTGAGTACTTCCCGATTTACCTTGGTGATCGGTGAGACTTTCATGGCGTCGAACCGATCACCCCAAATTCGTCTACTATCTGGTTCAACATTTTCATCGGGATTATGTATGCATTCATTAACTATACTCAGAGCATAGGAGATTTGTTCGTGTATGGGCGGTAAATATATCAAATGCTCGCAAATAAGTTTGGAGTTCTACTTGATAACAACTTATTTATTTTCGTTCAATCACACAAGAATAATTAAATGAACAAGATTGAACAATTCGTTAAATTAAACAAACAAATTTGAACACATGCGTTCAGCTCATTAATATTCGTGGACAACATTCGCGAACACCGTCCATGGATAATATTCATCAATAGATTTTTTTTATCAATATATGCTAAATAAACAAAGAAAATTTAAAATGAATAAATAAATTTATATTATCAAGTTCAATAACTAACCCAATAATATAAATGTTTCAAATAATTAAATAAGTTTGAATTGAGAATTCGAAAACATCTAAATGAATCAATCTCAACTAAACTCAAACCCATAAAAAAAAATCAAGCCAAACTTGAATAAAATTTCAACGGCTTAGTTCATTTTAGATTCTATTTGGCTTTGCTCGATTAGCTTATCAATAAATTTAAACACCACAAAACTTGGTATAACTTGACTCGTTTACCGTCCTAGTCTCAATGTATATTTTAAACATTATAGTGATTTATTTAACTTACACACCTTCTAACTTTGTTGTTCTATTACCATGCACCCTAACAGGAGATCCACGTAGACTTCTTCAAATAGTTAGCTATGAAAGAATGTGCTCTTCACATTAAACCATTGTAACGACCAATCAAAATTTGTAGATAAGGATAATAAAACTCAGGCTGTACAAATTTTGATTATAATGAGTTAGATCTACAAAAGGAGAGTTGAAGCTCCCCCTAACCTTGCTAATTTGGATTTTTTTCCCCTCCAAGGAGAATGAATATTCACAGCTGCACACGCATTCCTTGTTTCCCTTGGTCCTGTTTGATCAATGATGATCACTATTGTCTTCTAAATGCTTTCCTTCTTAGCTAGCTACACACCTAGTACAAGTTTTTGGCCGGTAAGCGACACCAAATCTATGATGAACATTTTGTAACAAATTAATTACAACCGATCGATCTACTGATTGTTAGGAACTAACTAGCTAGCTCGGACCTCAACAACAGCAGACCTCAACAAAATCAATTAGCTAGCGATTAGCGTGGAGTTTGGATGAGTTGCGGTTAGTTCTACTAAAGGGCCGGGTTTCTTCTTCTTCATCAAACTACATGCATCTATATCTTAGTTCGTCAAGAGTATAATTCAGATATTTAACTTTTCAAACCGATTAATTTTGGAGATGACCGACTCAGTTCCATTGAAATTTCTTATCGACCACCAGGATAAATTAAAAAATACTAATGGAGGTCTATCCAGACGGCCAACATTTTTAGTTCGGCTTTTCATTGGAGGATAAATCTTCTACAGTATGCTGCAGTTGAGACTTGAACCTTGTATCCCTTGATTATCTATTGGAAGACCTAACACACCATTATTCCGGAGATAAAAATGTTGGGATTGGTTGGCCAACAAAAGGAGGGTGAATTGCCCTTGAAAAATAAACTCGAAATCTTTTGTTTGGCCTAACAAAGATAATGTTAATTTCAAAAGAAAGTTAATAACATAAAATAAACAAGAAAAGAAAAAGACACAGTAATGTTACTTGGTTGCAACTAGGGTATTGCTAATCCAAGATAATGAAAAAGCTCAAACTCCAGATCAACTCCTTGTGCACGGAGAAATCACTTACACAATTGGAAACTCAGAGAAAACCAATGAAAACTAACACAGAAGTCGTTACTGCTCAAATTCTTGATTTGCTCTGAGTTAAGGGTTTATTTATAGCCCCTGGAAAATCTTATTGACGTGCTGATGTGACATATCATGGGCGCCCAAGTACGACATGGGCATCTGAGAACGGTCAACATCTATCCACGTCGTAACGGCCAAAGAATGGTCAACATCTATCCAGGTCCTTGGGCATCTTATTGACGTGCTCCCATTCTTTTGTTTTGCTTATTTTTTGTAACAATAGGTAACTTTATTCGAACGACTCCGCAAGCAACCTCTAAACAAAGCCTTGATACTTCAAGCCACACTAAGTGATTATGTTATGTTGAGATCGCTCTCTATCACGATCTCTCGAGCTAGAAGATAAAGCCACGCTTAAGGTTATCACCATGATAAGGACACCTTCAATTGCTAGCTCCTGAGCAAGGAGTTTGAGTCATGTTAAGGTTAATGCCTCACTAAGGGTGCCTTCGCCTGCTAGCTCCCGAACAGGGAGGCTGAGTCACGTTAAGGATAAACGTCTCGTTAAAGGTGCCTTCGACTGCTAGCTCCTGAGCATGGAGGTTGAGTTATGTTAAGGGCAAACGCCTCGTTAAGGACGCTTTTGACTGCTAGCTCTTGAGCAGGGAGGTTGAGCCACGTTAAGGGCAAACGCCTCGTTAAGGGCACCTTCGACTGCTAGCTCCCAAGCAGGGAGGTTGAGCCACGTTAAGGGCAAATGCCTCGTTAAGGACGCTTTTCAAGGCGAACTTTCACATGGTGCCTAAATAACACTTGTCTTCATTTTTATTAACACTATCAAAAAAATACAAGATATATTTAAAAGTTAACAGTGAGGAGAATAGCTTCATACTTATTGGGTCCGATACGATTTTAAATGATTAGCACTCCAAGGTCGTTCTAGCTTTTTCCTGTTTAACTCTTCTAAATAATAACTTCCTCCAGTATGTTTCCCTACAACCTTGTAGGGCCCACCCCACTTGGGGTCCATCTTTGCAACATCCCCTATAAGCTTTATTCTCTTCCAGATCATATCTCTAACTTGAAAAGTTCGTAGAATTACCCTTTTGTGATAGGTTTGCTTCATCCCCTGCCGGTAAGTAGTTAATCGCACAGCAGCTTTATCTCCCACCCCAGCCACCAAATCTAAATTAAGAAGTCTATCTTGATTATTAGTGTCTTTTTCAAATAATTACCTCCTGGTTGATTCCTCTCTAATCTCCACCGGGATGATCGCTTCACCTCCATACATAAGGTTGAATGAGGTCTGACATGTTCCTTCTTTGGGTGTAATTCGGTATGCCCAAAGAATGTTAGGCAATTCCTCTATCTAGCTACCACCCACATGGTCTAGTTTAATCTTGAGTCAGCGAATAATTTCCCGATTGACCACCTCGGCCTAACCATTACTCTGCGGATAAGCTACCAATGTGAAGGCTTGTTCGATGCTTAAGCTTTCACACCACTCTCTGAGTTTCCAGTCTTGAAATTGCCAGCCATTATCCGACACCAGCTTGTAGGGAATCCCATACCTGCAAACAATATCCCTCCATAGAATTTTCATAACAACTTCTTCTATTATACGAGCCAAGGGCTCAACCTCCACCTATTTGGAGAAGTAATCTACAATGACCAGCAAGAATTTCTTTTGTTGACGCCCGGTTGAGAAATGACCAACGATATCCATCCTCCATTGATCAAAAGGGCACGATACAGTAGATGTCTTAAGGTGTTCAGTTGGCCGGCGAAAGATATACTAATGCTTCTGGCATGATTCATAACCAGCCACAAACTTATTAGCATCTTCTTGGAAGGTGGACTAGAATTACCCAACCAATATTATTTTTCGAGCCAGTGCTCTATATCACCTAGCCGCAAACTTCACGCATCACATACTCTATATCACTCAGACCAATACACTTTAAAAGTGGTCGAGCAAAAACCCTCCGATATAAATGATCTCCAACCAGAGTGAACCGAGCTGCTCGGAGCTTAAATAGGCGAACCTGACCAGAATCTTTCGGAAGCTCCCCCGTATGCAAAAAGGTTATTAAAGATGCTCGCCAATCAGGCATCGCTTCTCGATCCACCCCCCCCCCCCCCCCCCCCCCAATCAATATGAGCTACCAATACCTCATTACATATAGGGTTCTCCAATGTCCAGCAAGCTAAAGAAATAGCCAATTTAGCTAATTCAATAGCCCAAGCATTATCGACCCTAGGTATTTTCTGCAAAATCACTTCCAAAAAGTTTGATTTCAACTGTTCAAAAGCTTGTACATACTTTTCCATCCGCTCATTGCTCACTTCAAGTTACCTTCAATTTGCTGAGATACAAGTTGGGAGTCAGAATATATTATCACTCGAGTGACCCCGACTTGCTTAGTTGCTTGCAGGTCGACCAACAATGTTTCATACTTTGCTTCATTATCGGTCGCTCTAAAGTTTAAGTGAACAAATATTTGTAATATATCCTCTCGAGGTGACATTAGCAATACGTCGACTCCATTGGTTCGTTGTGCGGAAGATCCATCCATATACACCTTTCAGGCATCTTGTTGGTCGGGAGTAATTAGGACTTTAACCAGGAAATCCACAAGAGCTTGTGCTTTTATGGTTGTTCGAGATTGATATTGGATATCATATTTATTGAGTTTTGTGGTCCACTTGATAAATCTTTCAGAAGCCTCTGGGTTCATCAAGACTCACCTGAGCGGGCTATTAGTTAGAACAACAATAAGATGAGATAAAAAATAGTGTCTCAACCATCGAGCAGTTAAGACCAATCCATATGCTAACTTTTCAAGAATAGTATACTGGTTTTCTACATCTTTCAATACATAACTGAAGAAATAAATGAGATATTAGACCGTACCTTCTTCCCATAGAAGAGCGGATCCTAATGCCCCATCAGTAGCTGAAAGGTACACATACAACAATTCTCCAACCTTCAGTTTGTATAAAATGGGAAGGTCAGCTAGATATCCCTTCAACTCTGTAAAAGCTTGGTTACACCTCTCGTCCCATTCGAACCTTGCAGCCTTCCTTAATACTTTGAAGAAGGGAAGTGTCCGATCGGTCGACCGAGCAATAGACCTAGATAAAGCTGTTATTTAACTGATAAGCCTTTGAACATCCTTCAGGTAAGTTGGTGGAGCCATATTTATAATTTCCTGTACTTTTCTGAATTAGTTTAAATTCCCTGCTCAGTAACCATGTAACCTAAGAAACACCCGCTCTTAACGCCAAACAAGCATTTGGCAGGATTGAGTTTGACTTGATTAGCCCACAAGGTGCCAAATGTCTCCTCTAAATCAGTTATTAAATCTTTATCAAGTTCCGTCTTGACTAGGATATTATCCACATAAACGTCGACATTTCTCCTTATCTTGTGCCGAAATGTCTTATCCATCATCCTTTGGTAGGTGTCTCCCGCATTTTTTTAGCTCGAACGGTATAACATTATAATAATAAGTGTCATCCGAGGTAACAAAATTGACCTTTTCTTGATCTTCCTAAGCGAGAGGCACTTGATGATATCCTTGATAGGCATCCAACATACATATGTAATCACACCCCGCTGTAGAGTCAACCATTTGATCTATCCGAGGCAGAGGGTTGGAGTCTTTAAGACACGCTTTATTTAAGTCACGAAAATCGATACATACCCATCATTTATCCCCGGGCTTAGGGACCAACACTACAGTAGCAAGCCAGGTCGGGAATTAAACTTCTCAAACATGTTCGGTTTGCAAAAATTTGGCCACTTCTTCACGAATGATCTGATCCTGCTCTGGTACAAAATGTCTTCTTTTTTGTTTGATTGGGCGAAACTCAGGATGTGTGTTTAAGTGATGAGTCATCAGAGCTCTGGGCACTCCCTGGATTTCTCCGTCGACCAAGCAAACACGTCGTAATGGACAACCAGACAATGTATAAGCTTCAACTTCAGCTTTAGCTCGGGAGGTAGTTCAGCTGTAATCTTGGTAGTTTCATTCTTTCAGTAAGGGTGAATTTGAACATCCTCCTGTTTCTTCGACCTTCTGTCTTCTTTTACTTCCTCCCCCGATCGAGGATTGACCAAATTTATTTGGAGTGTTTGATGCACCCTTCTGTTCTTGCTAGCATCTACTCTTACTTCATCAACATAACATTTTCAAGCAGTCAACTGGCTTCCTCTGACTTCTCTGACCTAGTCACCAACTGGAAACTGATTTTCTAGTGATAAATAGATATCATAGCTTGAAACAGACTCAATGTTGGTCGGCCTAGAATCACATTGTAAGAAGAAGCTGTATCGACCACGAGAAACGAAGTGATCTTCGTTCTCGCCAAATTTTCATCCCCTAGTGACAACAATAGATACATGTGCCCGAAGGGTTGTACTTGATGCCCCATAAAATCAAACAACGGGGTTGCAATCGGTTGGAGCTCTTCATTATCAATTTATTTCTGATCTAGGGCAGCCTTGAAGATAATGTTCACCGAACTACCTATATCAACAAATACTCTTTTAACAACATCATTAGTTATCATTGCTTCTATTACCAGGGTGCCTTCGTGTCGGGCTTCCACCCCTTCTAAGTCTTTTGTTCCAAAGGAAATGAGAGGGCCGGGTTGTCGAGCCCGACTACTTCCTATGAAGTAGTTCTCCAACCGTCGCATATGAGACTTTTGAGCATGATTAGAATCTCCATCAGTCGGACCCCGCGAAATCATACCAACAATACCCCTAGGGATACCTCGGTCAGGCATCCTTCCTTTGGACCGGTCCAAGCAGGAGATGGCGTCTTCCTGGAAAGAGATCCTTTCCACTCAGGTGATCTCCTTCTTGAAGGAGAGTGCATCCTTCACTAATTCTCCCATTCCTTTGACCGACCTGCTTGAGGTGGCCGGTTAGTCTTGGGAGAATATCTCCCCTTGCGTTCCTTTCTAGCGCTCTCCTTTTTAGTTGGTCGAAGAGAATAACATTCCTCCGTGGAATGCATGTACGAATGATGATACGAACAATACTTCCTGCATTAGGCACCTCTCACTCAGGGGGTGACTCCGTGTCGACAGTTTGAACCATCTTTTCCCGCTGATCAGAATCCTGATCCCGATTAGATCGACCATCCTTTGCTGAGCAGGAGCCAGACGTGCCTTCCGTTCGGTATGGCAACGGGATGAGCCTGAGTCCTCTTGACTCTTTATGCCGAGTATATTGGACTTCTTTCATATTTACATGCTTGACCGATTGGCCGAGCAAGTCGTCGAAACTGGTCGGAGGCTTCTTTACCAACGACCGAAAGAATTTGCCTTCTACTAAACCCTGAGTGAAGACACTCACCAAGATCTGAGGTGGTGTAGGGACATCTTGGGCTACACGATTGAAACGTTGGATGTAATCCTTTAATGTCTCCTTGTTCTTTTGCTTCAAATCAAACAAATTTAGAGCAGTTTGTGATATCGCCTGCTACTTGCAAAATGATGCAAGAAAATTATTCGAAATTTTCCGAAGGTGCTAACTGAAGTAGTCAGCAACCTCTTAAACCAACGCTGAACAGCTCCTGAGAGAGTGTTGAACAACATCTACACTTAACCCTATCTATGTATTGATGTAACAGGGTAGCATTTTCAAACTTATATAGATGATCCTCCAGATCCGAAGTGTCGTTGTATTCACCAATGGTGGGAGGACGAAAATGTCGAGGCATAGAATCCTCAACAATCGCCCATGTAAAGGGCGTTGACCCATAATCAAAGGGAAGGGAAACATGAGAGCTCCCTGCCTTGATAACATTCAGGGGTGGGGTGTTTGAAGCTGAGGAGCAAGCATTCTGCGATGCCTCTCCTGCCTCTCATTGACGTCCCTGGGCAATTTCCAAGCATACTTTGGGCAATGACGATGACATGCTTCCCTACAGACATAGAAGCAACCTGTGAACTTGGTGCTGCTCTAGCGCCCTCGCACCGCAGACGCTATGAGTTGATCTAACTCCTCATGGGTAAGAACTACAGTCGTTGGGTTGCCAAGATTCTCCATTGGATTAGCAACCTCTGGTTAGAAAAGTTTCCTACAGACGGTGCCAAAATGATCCAGAAGCTGACAGATTGAATAGCCAAGCTTGGTGATGCGACAATGGTTTGGCGAGGAGAAAAACCTGAGAAATGAACTCCAGAAGACGTTAGAAGGGCGCCGGAAAGATTTCGGCGATCCCACTTCGATGCTCAAGTCAGTAGCCGATCAAGAAAAAGGAAGTAATATTTTTGTAAGAATGAGAGAATTCTCCCCTTTCCAAGGGTCCTTGATTACCTTTTTATTTTGTCTCCTAACCGTTTCCCTTCTTTCGATCATAATGACATTTAATGAAGTCGTTATATTAGCATTCCAATAACGGCCAGTAATCATTAAAGTGTATGACAGTTCTTCTTTTTCGTCATTTAATGCATTAATGGCGCCCTCAAAAGTATTAAATGCTCTCGTTAATGGATGAACCTCACAATACACCTCTGAAGTTTTTCCCGACCGAAGAAGAGCTAACCCCATCAACCACCCATATATACGGATACTCCCGACGGGAGCCACCTATACCACACCAATCAGATCAGTATTCGTCCTTCTATGCACAGTCACCCCTTGTACTCCGAGTCAAAGATAGCGCGCAGTCGGGATCCCGATCGGGAGCAATGGTTCCCAACAGGAGCTTATGAATTGGTTCTGATCAGGAGCAAGACATAGACCTGACTAGGAGCAACACCCGACTACTCGGACGGATCCGTCTGAGAATTCTCATGCCACTTAATATCCTCCGGGTCATGTGGCAGTACGCAACTAACTTCCCTATCAATGGTTATCCATGGTCTAATCGCACCATTGCTCCAGACTAAATGTCTTTATCCTTGACACTCAAGGATAAGTTGTACGAATCTATAGAACAGTTCAGGTTATGTAAGGTCGTGCGTTTGAATCTTGCCTTGGTCAATTTGCTTGACTTATTCACCTTCAAATGAATTGACTAATCAGTGGGTGTGGATGAAAAATAAGATGAGATATTAAAATCAGCAATAGAGCTTTGGCTTTGGCCAAACAATTGATTAATGGGTTAATGGAAGTTAACGATGAGTGGTTAAAACCATATGAGGCTTAATTTGTCAAAGTGATCATTGTCTGACTTATAAAATCTGACTTAATCCGCATTGTTCAACACGTCTTGATAGTCTTACTCCCTTGCGTTTATTAATTAGGGCAAAAAATTAAAAAGACAACCTAAATATTAAAATTGTCAAAAAATATATATATGTTAAAATGACATCTCAATTCTGAAAATACCTTTATTCTACAATGTATTAAAATAAATCTATTCAATTTGATAAAAATACTATACATAAAATACTTTTATATCAAAAAAAATCTTTAAGTTATACTACTTATATTAATTATCAACTTAATTAAAAGCAGTTAAACATAATCAAAATTATTATAACAACTAAATAACTATTATAATAATTTTACAATAATTTTAAAATTTTCAAAATGATGTTTATCAAATTTAAATAATAAATAATTTTGTTAATATAAAATAATATTTTATATATAATATTTTTAACTAAATTGAAATAAAAAATAATTTATTTTAACAAATTATGACTATTACGTACACACAAATTCATGATTACTATCAGCGTATTTTCTATATAAAAAATATGATCGGGGAAGCTGCGGCGAAGGTTCAGCCTGTGATGACTTATCCACTTGACCACACTCCACGAAAAGGCAAAATTCCTATGGGACTGGGCCAGGGCTGCTAAGACGACGATTCCGTTTTTTGCTACGAAAAGGCAAATTTACACATCTGATCCTGGGCCGGCCCCCATGAAAATCATAATAAACCACAAAATCAAACAGCACCGCCGGCGAGCAGATGTAACCGCTTCCAGCGAACATCCACATGGCCGCCGCCGACTTCACCTTTACCCACCACCATCTCTACCTTCTCCTTTTCATCTTCCTCTACGCCCTCTCTTCCGCCGCCGCCATCGATTTCCTCTTCGACTCCTTCGCCCCCGCCGACGCCTCTTCCAACCTCACCCTCATCGGCGACGCACGAATCGATGGATCCGTCCTCTGCTTCACCAACGATTCCAACTACTACTCCTTGGGCCGCGTCTTTTACCGCTCCCGGATACGCATGGCTGCCTCCGGAGGGAGCCCCAACGCCTCCCTCTTCTCCTTCTCCACCTCCTTCGTCTTCTCCATCGTCCCCGGGATCGAGACCAGCCCGGGGTTCGGCCTCGCCTTCGTCCTCTCCAACTCTACCTCTCCTCCCCGTGCCCTCGCTGGTCAGTACTTCGGCGTCTTCAACAACGCGACCCACCGGACGCCCGCGCCGCTCCTCGTCGTAGAGTTCGACACCGGGCACAACCCCGAGTTCGACGATCCCATCGATAACCACGTCGGCGTGGACCTCAACTTCGTGGTGTCTTCCACAACCGAACGCGCCGGCTTCTACCGCGCCAACGGTTCGTCGACGGTACCGGAGTTCCTCAACATGCGATCTGGGCGTAATATCCGGGCCTGGATCGAATTCAACGGGCCTCGATACCAGATCAACGTAACCATCGCGCCGGCTGAGGATCCGCGGCCTCCGCGGCCTCTGATTTCTTACACAGATCCGGACATCGCCAACTACGTGTCGCCGGAGATGTTTGTCGGGTTTTCGGCATCGAAGGTCCAATGGGTGGAGGAGCAGCGAGTATTGGCATGGAGCTTCTCGGACACCGGATCCATGGCCAGGGAGATCAACGTCTCCAATTTGCCCAATTTCTCTCCGCGGTCGCCACCGGCGTCGTCTGGCCCGCCCTTTGTAGGGATAATTGTTGCCGTCTTGGTCGCTGTATCTGTCTGCTTAGCAGGGATTTACTGGTATTGTTGGTGGAGGAGGAGGGTGAAGATCCGGAAAGAGGAAAACGAGGATGAAGAGGAATGGGAGTCGAAGTATTGGCCGAGGAGGTTCAAGTACGACGATCTTTGGAGCGCTACCGATGGGTTCTCCAGGGAGCGTCTTCTTGGTTTTGGCGGTTTCGGCAAGGTCTACAGAGGAGTCCTCCTCGCTTCTGTCGGAGAGGAGGGATCCAAGGGAGGGAGCAGCGGCAGAAGGGAAAGAGAGCCCGAGACGGAGGAAGTGGCGGTGAAGTGCGTGTCTCACGATTCGAAGCAGGGGGTGAGGGAGTTCATGGCGGAGATATCGAGCATGGGGCGGCTGCAGCACCGGAGCCTGGTGGACATGAAGGGGTGGTGCCGGAAGGGGAACGAGCTGATGCTGGTGTATGAGTACATGCCGAACGGCAACCTGAGCCAGTGGTTGTTCTCGGAGGGGCAGCGAGGCGCGCCGTTGGGTTGGGAATCCCGGCGGCAGGTGCTGGTGGACGTGGCGGAGGCGCTTCTGTACCTCCACCAGGGGTGGGAGCAGGTGGTGCTCCACCGGGACGTCAAGTGCAGCAACATACTGCTGGACGCCGGCATGCGGGCGCGGCTGGGCGACTTCGGGCTCGCCAAGCTCTACGAGCGCGGCGTGGCGCCGTGCTCGACCCGAGTGGTGGGGACGCTGGGTTACCTGGCGCCGGAGATGGCGATGGCGTCGGCGCCGACGGCCGCGGCGGACGTGTACAGCTTCGGAGTGGTGGTGCTGGAGGTGGCGTGTGGACGGCGGCCGATCGAGAGGGCGGAAAGGGTGGAGGACGATGACTGGGTGCTGGTGGACTGGGTGCGGGACATGTACGCGGAGCAGAAGCTGTTGGAGGCGGCCGACAAGCGGATGCAGCGATTCCCGAGGGCGGAGATGGAGCTGGTGCTGAAGCTGGGGCTGGCGTGCTGCCACCCAGATCCGGAGCAGCGGCCCACCATGAAAGAGGTGGTGGAGCTGCTCCTGACTGCCGACAATGTTACAGCTCTTTGAAAATTCTGTTTTTCCTTGACGGGCATCCTCTGTGTCGTCACCGCAGATCGAACAACAGAATGTGGCGGAAATCAAAATCTTAATGTTCCAAGAACAGAGCGCATCGAAGCTGTTTGATCTAATGCCCTTCGTGGGAGCGAAGCACGCTGTCTGTATTCTTGTGATAGTTTTTTTTTTTAATCCAAGTGTGATAAATTTGAAGGGGTTAGTTCTACACATGTAGGCTTATTTTTATAATTCAAATTTCAATTTTTACTACCCGACTAATTCGGACGACGATCTAAAGCCAAACCCCCAAATTTCAATTCGAATGTTTCTTTAATAATCCAAGTGTGAGATTCGCCCAATTAATTCAGCCGTAAAAAGCCAAACTCCCTCTTATTTATTGGTAGATAAATTTGAAGGGTAGGTTATACACATTTAGGCCTATTTTTATAACTCAAATTTTAGTTACCCGAGCGGTGATTAATCTGGTCTAATAGAAATTTTCCACTAGTCTTCAACGATAAATCCTAGAAATGCTGCAACAACTGCATAGCAGTCGACCTTCGTAGTCTTCGCTGTCCCAATAAGAATGTTTTAACACCAAATTGAGTACTTTGCTCGGAAGGTAAACTCGTGAATTTTTTGCCCATGGATATTCGGCCCTCGGTCGCCTAGTCTAAGTTTTCCACCAAATTCAACATTGTTGCATGTCCCATTAGAGGATCGAACCGCAGTATTTGATTCAATGCTAGTCCTTCAATGACTTGTTCTCGATGTTGGCAGTCCTTCAAGGTTGCTTGAGATTGCTCTGTTTCCAGTTGCCTTTGTAGGTTCCCCCTCCTGGACAATTAAACCTAAAAATTTGATATGAAAAATCATAAGTGCACGATTGTCGTCGAGTAATAAAAAGATCGATCTTACAAAGAGTGTAAAATCGAGTACCAATTGAATTCGCGAAGTAGGTTATCTAGAAAGTTAGAAATCGCAAAAGTTGAGAAGAATGAAATTGAAACTGAGAGTACAAGCAAGAAGACTATGAAAAATATGAATTGGGAGAATGATTCTTGGATTTTGGTTTTGCCTCGATGATTGTTAACACTCTAAGTTCTATTTACTTTTCTATCTCTATGTTGGTTCACATGCATGTGGTCTATCCTGAGATACTGATATAGACTTTTAGAATAATACCGTGTGTCTAACCAAATTTTGTAAGTATCCCGAATTAGTTTATCATGATCAACCAAGTTAAGTTAGATCTTATTATATTTGATGTCTTGTGTCTAAGTGCGCAGGAATTTAAGGGCACAAGAAGTCGAGCGGAAGATGCGACAAGCCAGAAGGATAGCACGGGAAGGGAGTCGATAGACTCGGTACATCCGAGGGATGAGAAGCTGCGGAAAAGTACACCGACGGACGAGAAGGATGCACGCTACATCCGAGGGACGAGAAGTCAGGGAGGAAGTTTGCTCGAGGAGAAGGCTGGAGTTGGGTTTTGGTGAACTTAACTCTGAAAGGTAAGAAATCACCCAAGCGATTGGATACAAAAGAAGGTAAATTCGAGAGTTGACTTCCACCGAAGAAGGTCATCCAAAGAGCCTCAACTATCTTTGGAGGCACCTTAGATGAGCAGAATGTAATCTATGAATTTATGGAATTGAGGCGCTTCAATTAAGATTCAAGGTGCCTCAAGTCGGAATTGAGGTGCCTTAGGTCCGAACTGAGGCGCCTTAAGTCGGAACTAAGGCGCCTCTGGTTGGAACCGAGGTGCCTCGAATGCAAAATCACCATTAGGTAACGATTGTCTATGTGGATAATTTTCTATCCATCTGAGGCACCCTGGATTATATTGGAGGCGCCTCCAAGTCATGTTAGCATAAAGGTAACTTTCTCCACAGAACTATAAATAGCCCTTGGAGCTAGGAATAAAATATAACAATTGTAATTCATCTTATATACTCTTTTTTGAGCTAATAAAGTATGTAAGAGGCTTCTCCGCCTTCGACGAAGGAGATACTATTAGTCAAGCTTTTAACCATCTTGGATTGACAACCTTCCCAGTTGCAACCAAATAAAAATATTCTAGTCTCTTACTTAGTTTATTTTGTTGCTCATGTTTATATTTATTGTTTACTTAATTTGTTATCCTTACTAAGTTCAAAAAGTAAGACATTGTATAACTCTTATTACAGGGCTATTCACCCCTCTTCTAACCGACCTAACCCGGGCATACAATTGGTATTAAAGTCTAACCGCCTCAAGAGGACTAACCAACGGCTAAGGTAACAAGACGATGGCCGGTCTAATATCCACCCATTGAAGTTTGAGGCAGAATTCGTCATGCGGAAAAAAATGGAGGTATACTTTAAATAGATTTCGATATTTTAATAATAATAAAATTTGATTTTGAAGAACCGAAGAACGAGGACGAAGGAGAAATTAAAGAGTATCGCTGGACCAAAAAACAAATAGAGGACTTTGTGGCAACCAGTAAGATAGAATTGCATCTGCTAAGTGCATTAAGAAGTCAACTGAATCGGCGTCTACGACTCCGCCAAGGAACTTTGGAAAAATTTCTTGGAACTCCACAAAAAAAAACCTCTGAAGCTAAGCAAGTAAAACAAGACCTACTCCAGAATTAACTAGCATGCCTCTGAATGAAAAGGGGAGAAATGATAGCTTACTGCACACAAAACTAAAGGAGTTGATCACCAGACTCAACAATCTCGGAGAAATGGTAACAAATCGGGATTCATTAAGGTACTCCCTTGATGCATTTCCAAGATCCAGCATCGTACCTGAGATTTTAGTGGCCTAAGTCAAGCTTCAAAAAAAGGGCCCATTACAAGTTCTTACTGTTATTTTAGTTTAAAAAATCATCTACACTTTAAGCTATGATCCTCCTTTCAACATGTGATCAAAATTTTTTAGAGAATCTACAAAATATACAATAAAAAAAAGAGTTAATAACATGAATATTTAAAAATATAATAAAAAAATAAATATTATCAGTAATACAATACACCTTGTTTCGATTTTAGCTAAAAAAATATATAATGTATATTATTGTCGTTTTTAGCCTGCCTATAATATGCAAAGTAATATATGTAGTTAAATAATATTTAATATCGTAAAATATAATCAAATAAAAATAAATAAATATTATCAATAATCGTTTAAACCTATCTTGTTATTTGGGCTTAAAAATATCAATTAAGCTTGTATAATCAAGATGTTCAACTAATTTTTTTTCAATAGACAACATCTTCAATTCATTTAATTTTTCTTATGACATGGTTGATCGAAGATATACTTTAATCAACATCAATTTGAAAAACTCCTTTCTATAGATGTCACTGTAACTGGTATAGTCAACAAAATTCTATAGGCAACATAAGTATTTAAATAACAGTCATCTATATTTGGTCTAATATCCACCCATTGAAGTTTGAGGCAGAATTCGTCATGCGAAAAAAAATGGAGGTATACTTTAAATAGATTTCGATATTTTAATAATAATAAAATTTGATTTTGAAGAACCGAAGAACGAGGACGAAGGAGAAATTAAAGAGTATCGCTGGACCAAAAAACAAAGAGAGGACTTTGTGGCAACCAGTAAGACAGAATTGCATCTGCTAAGTGCATTAAGAAGTCAACTGAATCGGCGTCTACGACTCCGCCAAAGAACTTTGGAAAAATTTCTTGGAACTCCACAAAAAAAAAACCTCTGAAGCTAAGCAAGTAAAACGAGACCTACTCCAGAATTAACTAGCAGACCTCTGAATGAAAAAGGGAGAAATGATAGCTTACTGCACACAAAACTAAAGGAGTTGATCACCAGACTCAACAATCTCGGAGAAATGGTAACAAATCGGGATTCATTAAGGTACTCCCTTGATGCATTTCCGAGA
>JAGFNQ010008567.1:72785-142577 GCA_024364735.1 Boesenbergia rotunda | reverse complement strand
TGGGTATAAGCCGAAGTGCCCGAAGATGTTTGAATAGCCTACAAAGGATTCACCACTCCTTGCGAGGAGATGTATACCCAGGCCTATCGTCGGATTGTTTCTCAAAACCTCTGGCCAGAGTATATCATGTTTAGAGTGCGAGTCTCTTAAATACATGAGAGTAATTAGAAATCCAAAGGACGAGAAAGACACTACTTGGGCTAGGTGTGACGTAGTCAGTCTAGTGGGGACTGACACAAACAGACCATGTCCTGAACCAAGTGGGTATAAGGTGGTGAAGGGAATGGGGCACGATTCATTAGAGCTGCTGAAGGGTTTCAGAATTACTTCTGAGGTCAAACCGTTGATCTTTCGATTAATTGGGGGTCATG
This sequence comes from Boesenbergia rotunda, assembly GCA_024364735.1. Classification (NCBI taxonomy): domain Eukaryota; kingdom Viridiplantae; phylum Streptophyta; class Magnoliopsida; order Zingiberales; family Zingiberaceae; genus Boesenbergia; species Boesenbergia rotunda. The sequence continues at coordinate 142,206 of JAGFNQ010008567.1, read as the reverse complement.
ATGTACTACTAGGTGCCACTCATGATCGTTCTATAATTAGTTGATTATAGACGACCAACATAAATCGAAAGCCTATTTAGTCACACGCACTACGAGTAATCCGAGGGATTTAAAACGAGTTAAAAATTAGATTTTCCGATCAAGAGAAATAAGTCGAATCTGAGTTAATCAGAGGCGCAATGGAAGCTAAAATTGGCTAAGTCTTTTGAAGGCTTGTTGGGCGAATTAAATGAGTTTAATTCGCGATTGGTGGGGCTTGAAGTGGCCGGCCAAAGAGGGTGCCCACCCTCTTTGGTTTGGCCGGCCACATTAAAGGGAGAAAACCATTTTATTTGGTTTAATTAATAAAATAGATCTAGCATGATTTATTTTATAAATTATGGATAAATAAATTTGTATAAAGAAATTTATATAAATAAATTTATAGAAATGTATTCTTTTATGGAAGTTAAAATAATCCATGAATTGGTTTATTTTAATTTTATAAAATCAATTATGAATTGATTTTTTCATAATAAGAAAGTTTATAAATTTCTTATAAAATTTATTCCATAATAAAAGGAGAGAAGGTATTTGTTTTATTATAAAGTTAGTTATAATAAAACTTGGTTTAAACGGAATAATTAATAAGAGAATTTATAGGATAAATTTCTTATGTAAAATTCCGTTAAAGAGGAGACTTAGCAAGGGAGAAGCAACTATATAAGGAATCAAAGGCAAGCCTTTAATTCCTAATTGATAATTGAGTTATCAAAAGATTAGAAGCTCCCTCTCTCTCTTATTCTCTTCTCTTCTCTTCTCTCTTCCCCATTAGGGCCGGCGCCCCTTAATTGGATTAGGGCCGGCTCCCCTTCATCCCACCTAGGGCCGGCGCCCCTAGCACACCCTAGGGTGGTTGCCGTGAGCTATCAAGAAGAAGGAGAAGCCAACCAAGAAGAAGAAGAAGCGGATCACATCTCCTTCCTTCTCGGAATTCGATTCCGATTATTGGTGGTTAGTTTCCATTCTTTTCTCTTGTTGTTCTAGTTGTGCTTTTAGAGAATCTAGTAGTTCTCGTCGGCACAAAACTCGTGGCTTTGCGAAGTCATCCCGAAGAGAACTCGGCGTGGATGCGAATAGAGGCGAAGCTTCCAAGGGACGCTACGGTTGGATCTCGTTCCTTTCTTCGAGTTACGCGAGGTACAAAGTAAATTAGTTTACTTTTCCGCAATGTTTTAATTTATAATTATGTCAGCACATCATAAGGTTGCATGCTAGATACGTGGTTAAAATAATTTAGGAAATTATTTTATGCTAATTCTTCCGCTGCATGTAAAAATTTAAAATTTTACGAACCCGTATCCTTGTCGACATGCACCCGGTCCCAACACCAATGTCACATGGTGTGAGTCTTTCGAAGACTCAGAGTCCCTCTTCTAGAGAGGAGAGAGACCGCATGGATAAGATCCCTTATGCTTCTGCCATAGGATCTATCATGTACGCCATGTTATGTACTCGTCCTGATGTCTCGTATGCTTTGAGCATGACGAGCAGGTACCAGTCAGATCCAGGTGAACGTCACTAGATAGCGGTCAAGAATATCCTTAAGTACTTAAGAAGGACTAAGGAATATTTTTTGATATTTGGAGGCGATGAGCATCTAGTTGTAAAGGGTTACACTGATGCCAGCTTCCAAACCGACCAGGATGATTACAGATCGCAGTCAGGGTTCGTGTTTTGCTTGAATGGCGGAGCTGTGAGCTGGAAGAGTTCGAAGCAGGACACAGTTGCAGATTCTACAACGGAAGCTGAGTATATTGCTGCATCAGAGGCAGCAAAGGAGGCAGTTTGGATCCGCAAGTTCATCACTAAGCTTGGGGTGGTTCCTAGCATATCTGATCCCGTACAGCTCTATTGTGACAACAATGGAGCTATTGCGCAGGCTAAGGAACCTCGCTCACACCAGCGGACCAAACACATACTACGGCGATTCCATCTCATTCGAGAGATCATCGATCGAGGAGATGTGAAGATTTGCAGAGTACCCACAGAGGCTAACGTCGCAAATCCCTTGACCAAGGCTTTGGCACAGATAAAGCATGATGGTCACACTAGGTCATTAGGTATTAGATACTACAGCGATTGACACTAGTGCTAGTGGGAGATTGTTAGTGAGAGCCCTAGAGCCAATCATATGATGATTACTTTTTGGACTCATTGTATCATATTCTTGTATATATATTTCTTATATATAAAGGCATTTCTTATGGTTATTGTACTTATGTGTATTGGTGCCAAATAACTTAGTATAATAACGTCCTTGAGTAGAAGGTTCTTATCTATATCAATCGATTAGTTGAATTGATAGTGAGATGATATAGAGAACACTACTTTTAATTATTCCTAGTCAAGTATTAACATTCAAGGACAATGTTAATGCATAGAGACTAGCATGTAGGTCAACATGATGACTTGATCTCACAAGTCATGGATATGAGATATCAAGTTGACACATGGGTATACATTAGAAAATGTATACTGAATGACCCGCCATGAGAAAGTATCATGGATCATTATATGAGTGTCATATACTTTCTCATGTGACTATTAGTATGACTATAGTCCTAGACCTGAAGTTACCATAGTTCCCTACATAAGGAGTTACGTACTTTGGCTTCGTCAAACGTCACCCGTAACTGGGTGGACTATAAAGGCGATTACTGGGTTTGTAACAAATTATGCGGAGGGATGTGAGTAACGTAGATGGGATCTATCCCTCCTATATGACGGGAGTGATATCTTCGTTCTTAATAGAGTAAGACCACTAAGTGCATGACCATGCCCAAATAAGGCAATATTAGATATTGAGCTTATTTGATTATAGTGAGTCTACTTGGAGATCAAGACATATAGATTGATTTGAGGATGGCACGGTCTATGCCTCATGAAAGATCAATCTAGATATCGAGGATAGAAGGACGTTGTCACATATTGTGATGGTCACAATTATTAGTCACAATGGTGATGTTGGATCTCGACATTCTTGTAACTTGGGTAGCAATGATGTGTTGCTAGATACCTCTCATTGCTTATGTCCTTAAATAGGTTTAAGGGCATTGCCAACGTTACAAGAACCTATAGGGTCACACACATAGAGCAATAGATGGAGAATAAGTCCATATGATGGACCGAGAGTAATGAAGTCAAAGTTTGACTTTGGCTAAATATGGAAAGTCCATAAAAGGCAAGTTTGACTTGACTCAAATTAGACAACTTGAGTTGGACTCAAGTTTGATCCAAGTGTTGGATGAATCTAATCATGGGAGAATAATGAAGTCAAAGTTTGACTTTGGCTAAATATGGAAAGTCCATAAAAGACAAATTTGACTTAACTCAAATTAGACAACTTGAGTTGGACTCGAGTTTGATCCAAGTGTTGGATGAATCTAATCATGGGAGAATAATGAAGTCAAAGTTTGACTTTGGCTAAATATGGAAAGTCTATAAGAGGCAAGTTTGACTTGACTCAAGCCACATCACCTTGACTTGACCAAGTGATGACTTGGCATCATCATCAATGCTAAGTAACCTCCCCATTTGAATTTTGAATTCAAATAGGGGGTTACCAAAGGTGGTGGCCGGCCACTTAATGGCCAATAATGGCCATTAAGTGGTCTGCCACTTAAACACACAAAAGGAGTTTTTTTGTCTGTGTGTGATGGATTCTTCTCCTGACTTGGTTTTGTTTTGTTTTGCTCTCCCTCTCCTCTCATCTTGCCGAGACCCCAAGTAGTGCTAGCACACTTTTGGGCTCTCCTCTCCACTCTCTTGCTTGTGTGGATACTTCTAGAGGGTTGCTACTTTGCATCCTTGAGATCCGACACCAACCGAGGAGCGAGCGGGAATTGCGGGGCACGCATCGAAGGTAGTTTTTCTCTTCTCTAATAGATCTAGGTTGTAGATCGGTTTTGAAGCATGTAAACGAGCACTCGTAAATTTTTGAAATGGTTTTCTTCGCTCGGATCCTTTCTATTGGGGCTTTCGGGGTTTCCGCGACGCGGAAAAGCAGTTTTCGCGCCCGAAAAACCCTACAGAAAATGCTTCACCCGACGACTCACGAAGTACAGTAGGGGCGAAGATGCCTCGCATGCCAGGGCCTTTCCAATCTTCTGCCTTCGCTGTCTTCCAAATAGTAGCTGCCCCCTGTGAGTTTTCTGATCACGACGTAAGGGTCATCCCACTGCGGTTCTAATTTCCCGGGATCCCCCACTGGCTTGATTCTCTTCCAGACTCGATCACCCACCTCAAAGCTGCGAGCGATCACCCTACGGTTGTAGGCCAACTGCATTCTCCGGCGATAGGCTTCCAGCCTTGCCACGGCCTTGTCTCGCACCTCTGAGATGAGGTCTAGATCAATCAACCGCTCTTGGTCGTTATCTTCCTTGCGGTAATGTCGCCGTCGTGGAGACTCCTCCCCTACCTCCACTGGAATAACGACCTCTGCCCCGTAGACTAATCGGAAAGGGCTCTCGCCGGTTCCTTCTTTTGGGGTAGTCCGATAAGCCCACAAGATGCTGGGAAGTTCTTCAACCCAACTGCCCCCGACATGATCCAGCTTTACCTTGAGCCCTCGGAGAATTTCCCGATTGACCACCTCTGCATGTCCATTGCTTTGCGGGTAGGCGACGGAAGTGAAGGCTTGTTGAATGCCCAACCCCTCACACCATTCCTTCAACCTTCGTCCGGAGAACTGTCTACCATTGTCCGACACCAGCTTATGAGGGATACCGTACCTGCACACAATATCTTTCCATAAAACCTTCATTACCGCCCCCTCTGTGATTTTGGCCAGAGGTTCAGCTTCTACCCATTTAGAGAAGTAATCAACGAGGACCAGGAGGAATTTCTTCTGCTGGGGTCCAATAGGGAAAGGTCCCACAATGTCCATTCCCCACTGGTCGAATGGACACGATACGGTAGAAACCCTCAATGGCTCCGTTGGGTGATGAGAAATGTGTTGATGCCTCTGACAGGCCTTGCATCTGGCCACGAAGGAGAGCGAGTCAGCCTGCAAGGTGGGCCAAAAATACCCCGCCAAAAGGATCTTGCGAGCCAGGGATCTTCCTCCAATATGGCTTCCACAGATGCCCTCGTGCACTTCTCGCAATATGTAGCCAGTTTCCTCCGGCCCGACACATTTAAGGAGGGGCTTGGCGTAGGCTCTCTTGTATAATTGATCCCCGACCAGTGTGAACCCCTCTACCCATCGGCGAAACAACCGACTCTCTGGGCTCCCACTTGGCAGGGATCCGTCCTGGAGGAAGGCTATATATGGATCCCTCCAGTCCATGGGTTCATATGTTCTGAGTTCTCCTGCGATTTGGGCCACCATGGCTTCCGTCACACTGGGCCCCTCCAACCGCCACGTAGATATGGAACTGGCTAACTTAGCTAGCTCATCAGCCCGTATATTATCTGACCGGGAAATCTTCTGCAAGACTACCTCCGAGAAAGTGGTTTTCAGCTGTTCGTATAGGGCTACATACCTTTGCAACTGCTCGCATTTGACTCCAAAACCGCCTGCTACTTGTTGAGCCACTAATTGCGAGTCCGAATAGATTGTGATTCGGTGAGCACCCATGTGTCGGGCCGCCTGTAATCCTGCCAAAATTGCCTCTTACTCGGCTTCATTATTGGTGGCTTTGAAGTGAAGTCGGATAGATAGATGCAGTGTGTCCCCCCTGGGGGAGATCAATAGTAGTCCCACTCCGCTATGTTGGCTGTTGGAGGATCCATCTACATACACCTTCCACATACCTTCGTTCTCTGCCTCCGGGATGGTCTCCAACATGAAGTCGGAGAGAGCTTGTGCTTTGATGGTGGTTCGAGGCTGATACTCAATGTCATATTCGCTTAACTCTGTCGTCCATTTGATTAACCTGCCCGACGCCTCGAGGTTACTAAGGGCTCAGGAGAGCGGGCTATTAGTGAGGACCATAATGGGGTGTGCCAAGAAGTATGGTCGTAATCTTCGGGCCATCAGGACCAAGGCGTAGGCCAGCTTCTCCATCATGGTGTACCGTGTCTCGGCATCCTTTAGTAGATGTCCGAAGAAGTAGATGGGATGTTGTATCCGATCTTGTTCTCGGACAAGTACCGACCCCACTACTTGCTCGACCGCTGATAAATAGACGAATAATATCTCCCCTTCCACTGGCTTATGCAGGGTCGGGAGATTTGCCAAATAGACTTTCAGTTCTTCAAAGGCCTTATCACATTGGCCATCCCATTCGAATTTGGCAGCTTTTCTCAAAATTTTGAAGAAAGGGAGGGCCTTGTCCGTGGATTTGGAGATAAACCGTGACAGGGCAGTGATTCTGCCATCAAACGCTGGACCTCCTTGAAGTTTTGCTGGGCCGATATATCCAGGATGGCTTTTACCTTTTCCGTGTTGGCTTCAATCCCTCTTTCTATCACCATGTACCCTAGGAACCTGCCACATTTAACCCCGAACACACACTTAGCTGGGTTTAGTATTAACCTGTGCACTCTTAAGGTGGCGAATGTTTCCTCCAGGTCAGAGATCATGTCTCCTCCTTTTTTCGTCTTGACCAAGATGTCGTCCACGTACACCTCAATGTTCCTCCCGATTTGGTGCCTGAAGACTTTGTCCATCATCCGCTGGTAGGTGGCGCCTGCGTTACGTAAGCCGAAAGGCATAACGTTGTAGCAATATGTGCCATCAGCCGTCACAAAACTGACCTTCTCCTGGTCTTTGGGGGCGAGGGGAACTTGGTGATAGCCCTGGTATGCGTCTAGCATAGAGATGAACTCGTAGCCGGCTGTTGAGTCCACCAGCCTATCTATCCTGGGCAAGGGGTAACAGTCCTTCAGGTAGACCTTGTTTAGGTCTCGGAAGTCGATGCAAACTCGCCATTTGCCTCCGGGCTTAGGAACAAGGACACGTTGGCTAGCCAAGCCGGGAACCGGACTTCCCTGATGTGTCCCGCTCTTAATAGCTTCTGCACTTCCTCCCTTATAGCTTTATCCTGCTCCGGGGAGAAGTGCCTCTTCTTCTGCTTCACGGGACGGGCTTCGGGTGACACATGTAGGTGATGCATAGCCAGCGCTGGGGGGACCCCCTTGATTTCCTCAGCAGCCCAAGCAAACACATCTCTGTGGTTCCGCAGGCACTCGATGAGGCGATTTCATAGTGCCGACGCGAGGTCAAGTGCGATGCGTGTATTTCCCCCTCCGCCATGAGGATGGATCTGTACCTCTTCGCTCTCCACTTCCCGTCGTTCTTGCTTAGGGCCTTCATCCTCCCGCGGATGTGCGAGATCCTCTGCTTCTACCATCGGCGCTCCTTCGGGTGCTTTCTTGCAGTTCCCATAGATGGCACCAAATTTGATCCGGAAGGAGTCGTCAACGATGGTCGGTCACTGAGGATCAGCCCCTACCATGGTTGCTATGTCGCCGAGGAACATGGGAATCCTGCGAGAGTAACACAAGCATTAGGGGACACGCCGACAGGGGTTCGGCGAAGTCCACTCCGACGCTCAAGTTAGTAGGGTAGCCGAATGAGGGTGCAAAAGAACAATGAAGTACAAAGATGAGAGATCGTAACCCCCCTTACCGAAGTGGTTGAACTACCTTTTATATCGCTGTAGGTCGCCCGATCGTGCCCCCTTTATCGGTGCCACGACTCCGATATTTGAGCCACGGTCCCCACTTTCGATGCTGAGGGGATATCCCGCGAAACCGTCAGCGCCCCTGCAATTCTTTCCCTCATGGGGCCAACGGTACAGGGGGAGGGTGCGTGGACTCTTCTAGTCGGTATCCACAGTCGGCTATTGGGAGGGCCTTGACCCTCGAGGTGAGCTCGGGAGTCTCGGGAGGTTATGTCTTCCGAGGTAGGCCTCCCGAGTGTATCCTTGAGGGGGTCCCGGGACCTGAGTGAGGGGATCAAGTTGTGTCCTTAACTTCTTCATTCCCATGTCCAGCCCGGACTACCCAACCCCATCAGAGACTATTTTTACCTTCATAACCTATGACGTGTTCAGACATGTCACACCAAAGTCATTAAACCGCTTTTTTATATGAGATAATGAAGTTGAGGGTAATCGAAGCAAGAGGAAGGTAAACTACTCCTGAATAAGAAAACTCAATCTTTTATTTCGATTTAATAAAGATATTAGTTAGATCACAGATAACATAAATAAATGAAGCAAACAGTTAATAAATAAATAAAGAGACAGTCAGATTTTACTTGGTTTACAAGGAGGTTGCTAATCCAAGGCTAAATATAGCTCGATTCTCCTGAATAAAACTCCTTTGGGCGGAGAAGCCTCTTACACGTGAAAAACTCAAAAAAAGATAGAGAGATTGTACAAAACTTGTTTGCTAATGCTTGGAATGCATTGGATCAATGAAACTGAGCTTCAGGGGTCTAGGATTTATCTGCTTCTAACGTGGCACTTGTAGGGCGCCCGAGAGCTCTTGGGCGCCTAACACATGGCCTGACGCTTATCCAGAAAGCAACGTTCGTAAACGGCTAGAACTAGCCTCTCGGGCGCCTGATAGCACAGGGGCCCCCCGAGTGCTCGAGTGCCTAGTGCTCGAGTGCCCGACAGTAACTGTTTTGGTCAGCTATCACTGACCACTCTCCAACCTCTCTTCCGGTTTTCTTGGGTGATTTTTAGCCAACCAGAGTTAGACTTACCTGAACCCAACTTCGGCCTTTCGCCCCTCGAGCATCCTTCCTCCCAGCTTCTCGTCCTTTGGACGTCGCGCGCGCCCTTCTCACTTCACCGGCGTACTCTTCCGCAAAGCTCCGTGTCCCTCGGATGCACCGAACCAGTCGCCTCCCTTTCCGTGTCATCCTTCTCGACTGCTGAGTCTTCCGCTCGACTTTCTGCACTCTTAAGTTCCTGTACACTTAGACACAAGGATTAAAAACACCATGACCTAACTTAAATCGGTTGATCACATCAAAATCAACATGGGGTACTTACAGAAGTATGGGTCTTTCTCGGATAATAAGGTAGGGCATTTTTTTTAGTTTTATAGACATCTAAGTTTTTAATTTGGATGAATTTTTTTTATAGATGATTGACTTAAGAACACTGGACTGATGAGCCATCCATCTTGAGCGCTTTTCGATTTATCCTGATAGTCGATGAAAAAATTTCATAAAATCAAGTTAGTCATCCTCAAAATTAATCGATATAAATTGAATATCTGATATCAATTAACAAAAATATGAAGTCTTGAGTTCAAGGATAAATTATCACATTACTAGTGTGGTAGATCAATTAGAATTGTTCACAAGAAGAAAATGCAAGAAATCACAATGAATCAATTTGAAAAAAAAATACATTCCAATAAAATTATCTACAACATCTACCTTAAAGAATAAGGATCAATACAAAACTGAGACTAAATTTATAAAAGAGAGCATTGTAATCAAGAGTAATGTCGAAAGCACACATTATATAATCAGTCCATTCTCAAGGGATGGAGTGATAGTTAATACATAAGTGTTATTATCATAAGATCCGAGATTGAAAACCTAGCAAAGTCTGTGGACCCGTCCTCCTCACACATTAGCCACAATATCCGGGTTAGTAGCCCCCGTAATTTACCTCCTCCGTATTGGCCCTGGAGCAAGATGGTGAGGGTGTTGGGGCGAGCGAATCATCTTTTTCCACTATATTAAGCATGAACATAGTCTTCACAAACTGGCATAGGTAGTTCATACAAAAGTATTAAGATCAATAGGCCTGGGTGATCCCAGTGGATACGAAATACCCTGTTAGTTGTCTCATCCCCTCCTTACTTGACTACTATTGCTAGGCGTCTTCCTTCTAAATAGTGAAGACCACCCTGGAGGGGTCATTGAAGTGATGATTTCACTTTTATTGTTAACATATAATTCATAAATATGATATCAAACAAACATGCTATCAAATATGTATTAGATATAAATGCATTGTATCAAACAAGTAAAAATCTAATGTTAGACACATGATATAAGCCAAGTAAGCATGTGATATAAAAAAATAAGTATATATTTGTAGAATATTATTATCCCTGTTAGATGCATTTATTTGTAAGTTGCACATGTAAACATAATCTGAACATTTAAAGTGATCTAACTTATGTTCATTGGGTTTTGAATTATTAGATGCGGGTTTAATGTATAGAATCTTTTAGCCCAATCTGTTATTACCTATGGGCTGATAGAATATTGGATTCCTATATAAAGGGGAGGTCCCCAAGGGTTTAGGGCATCATCTTGACTTAGTTTCTTATTCCCTATTGACAAGAAGCTTTAAGGCGCCGTCAACCTAAGTCCCTTAGAAGATCCTCTTCTTTCTGCTGCATCTTCTTCCACAGGGATCAAGTCAACGATGCTACGACAATGATGATGACTCTTCAAACAGGTTCCTTATCTTTCGATTTATATTTTTTATTCTTGTTATGCTATGATTCGAAGAAATAATAGATCCATGCTCATTTGTCTTATGTTTTCTTTTTTGAGTTCTTATTTTATTTCTAGAATTCATGCGGTTAGGAGAAAACACAATTTCTATCAATTGGTATCAGAGTCTTGACTTTGTTTAATCGTTTTTATTGTAATAAAGTTTAAGTTTTTGACAATTTATTATTTATATGCTAGATTAGGTTTTTCTAGTATAATCCAAAATTTTCATTTTTCTATGAAGAATGCAAAGAACGGCGGAAGAATCGTCGTATTTAATCTAATTTTTAGGTTAAATCTGTTGGGACTTGATCGTACGGCTAGAGGGGGTGAATAGTTGATCACCCACTTATCCTTCTTCGGTTTGCTTTCTACAATGTTAGTGTGTGCAACGAAAATATACTTAAACTAAGACACTAACAAAGACATAAGCCATTTAATATGGTTCGGAGATAAAGCTCCTACTCCATAGCTATCCGTGAGGTGAACGATCCCGATCCATCGTTGGATGACTCCCCAGAAAGCCTCCAGCTAGCTCGTATAGCTCCTTGTAGGTGGAGAAACCTTGCCACAACCCCCACAAGGCCTCTGAGGACAAAGACTACTAATTGACTTCTAACCAAGACCAATTTTGTCAACCCTAGCCAGCCAAACTGAGCTCCCTTAAATAAAGCTCGTGGCTGAACTAGCCATTACCAGTTGACTAGTTCCAACACTAGTCGACTGATCCAACCGAATTCGAACATTACAGCTCAACATTCGAATTCCAGCCGACACAAGTCGATTACACAGAAAATTAGTCGACTGATCTTTCTATGAGTTCTGTTGAGGCAATCGGCCCAAGTTTGATCGGGAAGATCATGGGTTTTAATGTGTGTGCCAATATGGTTAAGTTAGGATTTCATGTTGATCTAATATGTGTATGTGAGTGTGTAGGTTTGCAGGATACACATTGACTTTGTTGGACATCTTCGGGACTGGTGAAAGATGGCATGGGAGACAAGTCATGGACTTGCATGTATCCGAGGGACCATGGACAAAGCAGGGACGATGAGCCGAGAGAAACGGACTTCAAGGCATACGTGAAGGATGGCATGGGAGACAGGTCGTGGGCTTGCATGCATCCGAGGGATGAGAGCCAAAGTCTAAGAGGGCTTGAAGGCAACAGGTCGAGGCTACTGAATGAAGAGTCAACTGAGTCGTGAGGATTCGAGTGCTCAGAGAACTGTACTCGTGAAGGGAAATCCTAGGGTTCGAGTGCTAAGAGAATTATACTCGGGAAGGGAAACCTTAGGTGGCAGTCGACTGATGCTTGATTAGTCGACTGAGGTAGAGCACAGAGAGATCAGTCGACTGGTAAAGGACCAGTCAACTGGGCAGTCGACTGATGTCGACCAGAATGTGAATCGTCAAGGTGGTGCATTTGAATTCGCGAAGACCAGTCGACTGCCCCAGGAGCAGTCGACTGGTAACGGTTAAAAATAGGATCGAGCTCTATTTAAGAGAGCTCGTGTTTGGCTACTTTTTCTTTGCGAAACAAGCTTGGTTAGAGTCTGTTAGTAGCCTACAAGAGCTCAGGTCATGTCAAAAGGTTGTGACGAGGTTTCTCCACCCACAAGGAGTGACAAGAGCTAGCCGGAGCTGCTCTGGGGAACCATCCACCGAAGGATCGGGATCGACCAACTTACGGACAGCCATTGAGTAGGAGTTTCATCTCTGAATCACGTAAATCAGTGTGTCTTTCTTAGTTGCTAGTTTTATTTTTTGTTATTCCTCTTGCACACTAACTGTTGGTGCAAGTTGCATCAATGATGTTCTCCTTTAAGTATTTTAATGTTTGACAATACACTTAAGTCAGTGATATATTGAACAGACAAAGGGGAGCAAAAGAGAAGTAACCTAAGTTGAAGAAAAGTCCTAGTTAACCTAGGCATCGAAACCCTAAGACCTGGCGAAGGGCTGCTGGGCACCTAGCAAAGGGCTGCTAGGTATCGAAACCTTAAGACCTGGCGAAGGGCCGCTGGGCACCTAGCGAAGGGCTGCTAGGCATCGAAACCCTAAGACCTAGCGAAGGGCTGCTAGGCACTTAGCGAAGGGCTGCTAGGCACCTAGCGAAGGGCTGCTAGGCATAGAAGACCTAGCGAAGGACTGTTAGGCCCCTGGCGAAGGACTGCTAGGGAATGAAGACCTGGCGAAGGACTGCTAAGCACCTGGCGAAGGACTGCTAGGTAATGAAGTCTTGGTCCAAGGGACTGAGCAACTTAGCTGAGCGATGACTAAGGACAGGAGTAGAGATGGGTCAGGGTTTGGGCGTCTCGAGGTCCGGAAGTATCGGAAGCTAAGCAAAAGTCCACCCGAAGGACAGGGTGGCAACTGTCTCCTGAAAGGAGTAGGTGAAAGGCGCGTTCTCGGGGGTGGGAACTTGCGCCTGTTCGACTAGGGTTTCGTGGAAATCCAAAGTCCGAACCAAGTCCGTAAGCCTAATATTGTATGTATATTTGCTTTGTGTTTGTGTATCTTGCAGGTACCAAGAACCGGAGACAAAGCAGCCAAGAGGCTGGAAAACAGCCAACCCGGGCGCCCAGAGTGTTGGGGGCACCCAGATCAGAGGGTAAAACCCAGTCTTGGGTTTAAAACCTTGATTGGGGACGCCCAGAGTGATGGGGGCGCCCGGAACAAAGAGCAGTTTGTGATGTAAGCAGAATAGGTGTCAAGCGGGGCGCCCGGAACGTCCGGGGCGCCCGGTTCAAACCTGTACTTGCTGTTTCGAGTCCGAAACACAGATAAGCCTCCATGAGGGCGCCCGGGAGGTCCGGGGCGCCCTGGTCAAAGGTTCTATCAGCTGCGGCGAGGTCGGCGCAGGGATAAGAGTTGACTGGGTTTATCGGGGCGCCCCCGACGTCCAGGGCGCTCCCAGGAGTGCTATATAAGGGGCTTCAACCCCTCTGCTTCAACAACATCTACTAAGTATCATTCTGATCACTCTGACCGATGACAATGCGCTAAAGATGAGGCTCTACTTCTGGGAGGCTCCAGGAGGAAGTGCGCGACACTTCGGAGGTCTAGATCGGCCGAGTTTCAAAACTTGCTTATTCGGTTTGCGTTTAATTGTTCTGTACTTACTTTACCATATTTGTTATTGTACTTCTACACTGTAAGACGGGTTTCTCCGCCTCCGGAAAGTCCGGAAAGGAGACCAATAGTGAACGGGCGTTCCCGTACTTAGGCCTTGGATGTACTGACCCTGGGGGGTTGGGAACCAAGTAAATCCCGCGTGCGCTGTGTCTGTTTATTTTCGTTCTATTTTACTTTTCCGCTGCACTAACACTCTGAGTCTAGAACGACAATCAAAAGTCTTATGAAGTTTCCAAAATATTTTAAACGGTCGATATTCACCCCCCCTCCCCTCTATCGACGGCACCGGTCCAACACTAACAACTTGTAGGAAGAAAAATCATGAAATAGCTATTCACCCACTAGCTAAACGGAAAGGTCCTAACAAGTAGTATCAGAGCGAGGTTCGCTCATCTACGAACTAACCGCCGAGAGAGCAAAAAGCTAGAGGAAATAGCAATTGAAGAAAAGTTAGGGGATGACATCAATGTTCAGCCTCCCTACGATCGCGAGAATTTTGACTATTGGACGATGCGGACAAAGACTTGGTTTGACATGGATTCGGATTGCATGATTGCACTAGAAGAGCCATTCGAAGTTCCAGGAGATAAACATGGGAAAAAGCTTCGACCAAGATTTTGGAATAAGGAGCAACAAACCCAATCAAAGGCAAACGAAAAGGTAATTTCAATATTACTTAATATTTTACCTAATGATGTAATGAGTGGTGTAGGTAAATACAAAAATGCACACGAGTTATGAAACAAGATGGTAGCATTCCATGAAAATCCTAAACGAGCTCAAGTAGTGGAAGAGCCCAAGGAAATGAGCTCAACATCCGAAGAGAAGGAAAAAGAAGAAAAAGATTCATTCATTTCCTCAAATGAAGTGGTACAAGAGAGTGAAAGATCATCCACTTCATCAAGGGAAGAAGAAGAGGTCTCCACTTCAAGGAGTAAGGGGGACTAGAGACCATCTTCGATACCGGAGCAAGAAGAAGCATCTACCTCCACCAAAGCGAAGTCAAAAGATCACATTATTTGCTTTAGATGCAATAAGAAGGGACACTACAAAGACAAGTGTCCATTAGGTAAAAAGGAGGTAAACCCTAAACCCAAGTCAATTCATTTAAAATCTAACATGGGTTATAGGGAAAAGAAGGAGAAAAATCACATTAGATGTTATACATGTGGCGAGCTAGGACATTACCACACCAAATGCTCAAGAAAAGAAGAATTCAAGAAATTGGAGCATTTGAGGAAGTGGGAGAAGGAAAAGAAGAAAAGCTCATATCAAGGGGGAGCTACAAGGGTAAGGGAGGTAATCCCTAACTTTAAGCATTTTTCAAACTCCTCCATGAATGTTAGAGGTAATGAAAATTATTTGCCTATGCATAATTTTGGTTTTAGGTATTATGATAAAAATAAGATTAATGTTGTATCTCAAAACCCTAAGGAATTTATGTATCATGATAAACTTAGGATGTTTAAACCTAAGGATCAAGGCATTAATCCAAAGAAAGGGAGATACATGCCTAGACAAATGGATAGATCTAGGAATGTCCAAGGGGGACATAGTGATACTAAGGTTAAGAACCTAGAGAGGGAAAACCAAGCCTAGAGGGCAAGGCTTGATAAATTAAAAAAGACCCTAGAAAGCTTCACTAGTGGATCTAAGGGTTTAGGCATGATGTCGGGTAGTCAAAACCCCAACAATGATAGACCGGGTTTAGGATACCAACCTATTAGATTAAATGTTATTGAAAAGTCATATGCAAGGATGTCATATAATTATGGCAAGGGAAGGCCAAAAATGGCAAGGGGAAGCTATTTAAAGGAGAGAAGAAGAATTTAATTAAGGACAAGGTGTATAGAGTTAAGAAAGTTAGGGTTGTAGGTCAAAAAGTACCGAAGGTACCCATGTGTGGCCTTGCCATGATAGATGAGTCACCTAAGGAGGTGACTAAGGCTAAGAGCTCAAGGGGGAGCTCTAGGAGTGAAGTTGGGATTCATGGTCAATGGATCTCAAGAGGGTTTCTCCAAAAGGACTAGATGAATTATAGAATGTGCCAAAGGATTTGGAGACAAATTTGAGACTTAACTCTAGGAATTTGGCATATTAAAAGTAAGGTATCATGCAAAAATATGACAATGAAGCTATATTGCATGAAAATTGGTTCTTAATGTGGAGATGTCATATAAATCAATGCTAAGGAGACATTAAGGCTGGGATGAGAAGATACATCAAGGAGAGATCAAAAATGGGACTTTAAGTCAAGGTTCAATTGAACCATTTAGCTAGTTTTGAGTTTTGTGTCAATCTTGGGATTGGTGATAGATACATGGGTAAATGTATTTTTTTTTTGAGTAGCCACAAGTACCACAAACCTCTCCATAAGATTTGAGAATTTTTGGAGGTTTGTGAAATTTCTGGTGTATTTTTTAAGTTGGATAAGAAATGCTGAAAATATAGGATACTAGTCGATTGATGCAGAGGCAGTCGACTGGTATAGTTTAATCCAGGAACTAGGATAATCAATGCATCAGTCGACTGATCCTCCATCAATCAACTGATCTTTCTGTTTAGTTCATCAGTTGACTGGCCCTGGGACAGTCGACTGATGCAGGGAATCTTATAAAAGAACAGCCGCGCGGGAGGGGGGGGCGCCCGAACCTAGGGTTTCAGCGCCGCCCCTTGCGATTCATCTTCTCCCATGACCTCCCCAACTGTTCTAAGCCTTCCAAGGTCCTAAAATTGTATTTCTAGCCTTCCTCCACCTTAAATCCGAGTCTAGGGCAAGAAAAACACCCTTTTTGAGTCAAAGTTGATCATCACTCATCATGCAACAAAGGGAGAAACGGTAATGAATCATTTGCTTTATTTTTCCTCATCTGGTTTGTGATTCACGACTAACTCTTCACTTTGTACATGTTTGCCTTATTTTGTCTTCTTGATTGGGTCATTATTGGTACATGCATATGTGGGTTGCATTTAGGGCTAGGACAAAGAGAAGGGCTGGTGAGGGATCATCCAACAACAGTCCCTAGATCCTGAGGCACCTCGGTTCCGTTCCGAGGCTTGCCGGCAGATATTTAATAATGCAAACTTCATCTTGATTAACTGTAGATATCTCAATCGAACATACTTTCAGGAGATTACTCCTCACATTATTAAGACAATCACGTATTTTGGGTTAGAAAAACTAGTATACTGTCAGCGTTATGTCAATGTTGACCTATGCAAGGAGTTTTATGCCAATCTTACATGTAGTAATTCGATGACGGGACATATGAGTCTATGGTACAGGGAGTTACCATTCCCTTCACACCTGCATTATTAGGATCATTTTTAGAGTGTAGGGTTTCTGAAAACGCATTTACATGTTTTCCCAAAGTCATTGAGACTTTGACCTTGCCCAATGTCACCATTGATCAAATTTATCGTCATTATTTTGATAATCCTCGACCTCCTCTACAGCGTATCTTCATAGCTAGGCGCATGAGTCCAGTTAGCAACATCTTGTATAAAATTGTCCAAGAAAGCATTCTGCCCATTGTCACCAAGGGAAGGTCAAAGATCCGACTACCTCACTTGGTGATGATGTATGCATTAGAGAGGTTAGACATTGACATTGGTCGCCATGTGTTTGCATCTATTGTCCATTTTTCGCATAGTGTCAATAGAAAGATCTACATGTCATTCGGTCATGTTTTGACCGAATTCTTTTTATGTAGAGGTATTAGAACCACTAGGGGTCAGGTACATCAACTATCTAAGGACTATGACCAGATTGGCTCTCGGCAGCTCTCCTTGGCTGGGATCAAAAGACTGCAGGGAGTGCTGGTCTGGCACCAAGGGTCAGGTACATCAACTATCTAAGGACTATACACTTGCTGCTGCTCCTGCTGGGACTACAGAGGAGCGGCTCTCCCGACTAGAGACAGAGATGCATGGATTTAGGGAGGACTTTCAGAGTGTCCAGCAGCAACATATTGATATTCAGGGGGAGGTTCATGGTCTCACGGAGCATTTTCAGAGGTTCCAGCAGCGCCAGGACGATATGTATGAGATGATGCAGCACTGGAACCTTATGTATCAGACCCCTCCTCCTCCTCCTCCAGGCG
This sequence comes from Boesenbergia rotunda, assembly GCA_024364735.1. NCBI lineage: Eukaryota > Viridiplantae > Streptophyta > Magnoliopsida > Zingiberales > Zingiberaceae > Boesenbergia > Boesenbergia rotunda. The sequence goes on along the minus strand of JAGFNQ010008567.1, from coordinate 124,506 downwards.
ATGACATGTAGGCTCAGCTTGATTTGAATGTGGTAGTGTTGAGAGTGTATTTAGCTTAGGGCATTCTTATTATCTCTCAAACACTATATTTGACATTGTACTATTTAGGGATTTCGGGGCTATGACCCTTGTAACACTTATCTATGTTTTTCATATGCACTTTTAATTCACTTCTTAAGATTTGCTTATATGAAATGGTTTTATTTTAATTATGAAGAATGCGTGCATATGATGAATTTCAAATTACCTTGTTATTATGGTTGTATGAAAAATTTCAATACATCTTCTATCTAGAGATTATGAGACAAAGGGGAAGGTTTGAAAAACATTTCTATGTTTTAAATAGAATAGAATAGACTTGGAAAACATATAGGTTCAAAGCTAGGATAGAAGATTGATACAAAATGGAGGGTTTTCAAAGAATTAGAATTTTTGTCAAAAAGTCAGGCATATTTGGTATTTTCACGAAACTATATTTTCTAGGTTAGGATACATCATATGAAATATGCTTGTAAAATTTCAGAATTTTTTGAATTTTGTGGAATTTTAAAGGGTTTCTGAATTTCAACTGAAAAATTCAGGCTGCTGTGTATCAGTCGACTGCCCCTGGGGCAGTCGACTGATCTTTCTGTAGGTTTGCGATTTGCAGGCCTAAATCGACTAGGAACTGGGCAGTCGATTAGTGCTGTTGTTTTTTTCTAATTTCTGGGGGTTTTCAAAAATAGAAATGTGTTCTCATTGATACTAGAGTTAAGGTTGCTAGGGGCAATCTTTTTGATGGTGTCAAAGGGGGAGAACGTGTGGGTTTAAGTTAGGTTTTAACTTAACTTTTGAAGTTAGTGTGTAACATAACTTGTGGTTATGAAAAATTAAAAATTATGTGGAGGACATAGGTTAAGGGGGAGAATGCATGTTTATGCTACTTACTATGTCTTTAATTTTCAATTGTTATTGTTGTTTTTGCACCTAACTTAAACATGTTGTCACACATCAAAAAGGGGGAGATTGTTGGGGCAATCGACCCAAGTTTGATCGAGAAGATCATGGGTTTTGATGTGTGTGCCAATATGGTTAAGTTAGGGTTTCATGTTGATCTAATATGTGTATGTGAGTGTGCAGGTTTGCAGGATACACATTGACTTAATTGGACGTCTTCGGGACTGGTGAAGGATGGCATGGGAGACAAGTCGTGGACTTGCATGCATCCGAGGGACCGTGGACAAAGCAGGGATGATGAGCCAAGAGAAGCGGACTTCGAGGCATACGTGAAGGATGGCATGAGAGACAGGTCGTGGGCTTGCATGCATCCGAGGGACGAGATCCAAAGTCGAAGAGGGCTTGAAGGCAACAGGTCGAGACTACTGAATGAAGAGTCAACTGAATCGTGAGGATTCGAGTGCTAAGAGACTGTCTCGGGAAGGGAAATCCTAGGGTTCGAGTGCTGAGAGAATTGTACTTGAGAAGGGAAACCTTAGGTGGTAGTCAACTGATGCTTGATCAGTCGACTGAGGTAGAGTACAGAGAGATCAATCGACTGGTAAAGGACCAGTCGACTGATGCAGTCGACTGGGCAGTCGACTGGTGTCGACCAGAATGCGAATCGTCAAGGTGGTGACATTTGAATTCGTGAAGACCAATCAACTGCCCCAAGGGCAGTTGACTTGTAATGGTCAAAAACAGGATCGACCTCTATTTAAGAGAGCTCATGTTTGACTACTTTTTCTTAGCGAAACAAGCTTGGTTAGAGCCTGTTAGTAGCCTACAAGTGCTCAGGTTGTGTTAAAAGGTTGTGGTGAGGTTTCTCCACCCACAAGGAGCGACAAGAGTTAGTCGGAGGTGCCCCGGGAAATCATCCATCGAAGAATCGGGATCGTCCACCTTACGGACAGCCGTGGAGTAGGAGTTTCATCTCCGAACCACGTAAATCGATGTGTCTTTCTTAGTTGCTAGTTTTAGTTTTTGTTATTCCGATTGCGCACTAATAACTTGTAGGAAGAAAAATCGAGAAATAGCTATTCACCCCCTCTAGCTAAACGGAAAGATCCTAACAAGTTCTACCAGTCGACTGATCCCACATGAGTCGACTGAACAAACCTTAAACCTAGAGTTTCCCATCCCAAGTACAATTCACTCAGCACTCAGACTCTCACGACTCACTTAACTCTTCTTGCAACCTCGACCTGTTGCCTTCAAGCATTCTTCGACTTTGGCTCTCATCCCTCGGATGCATACAAACCCGTGACTCGTCTCTACATGTCATCCTTCGCGTATGCCTCAAAGTGTGCTTCCCTCGACTCATCATTCCTACCTTGTCTACGGTCCCTCGGATGCACCATCCTTCACTGGGCCCGAAGCCATTAAGATGAGTCTATGTGTATCTTGTAGAACCTACACACTCAAATACACATATCAAACATAAGGGTGAACCTAACTTAAACCCTTTGCCCAAACATCAAAACACATGGTCCCACGGACCATAGATTGCTCCAACAATCTCTCCCCTTTTGATGTTTGACAATACGTTTAAGTTAGGAAAAATAAATAGCAAATACAAATGCTAATAACATTTGGACTTACGTTTCCAAGGCTACCCCTCGGACTTATACCACCAATGCATATGCAAATGCAATGTAAACAATGCATGGGTCTTATCACAAAGCATCCCCTACACCTAAACTCCCTAATGAGTTAGGATTTTTCACCAAGGACATTTTAAGAAACTCTCCAAGATTCTCCCTACATTGGACTTACAAACGCTTTTTAAGAACCTATAACAAGGTTCTCCCTTTGCTAATAAATGAGCAACAAGGCTCCCCCTTCACCTAAGCTCCCCCTTCACCTAGGATTTTTTGCAAATGCATGTTTAGTTTCCCACTTAAACCTAATACTTCTCTCCCTTTTCCATACATTAAAAGGAATACCAACAATATCCCAATTATTGGATTTTTTAACCTCTAATGACTATAAACATTGTGTATTAACCCCTATAAGATTATACACATGTTTGATATCATTAGAACACTTTTCAACATTACTGAAAATAGTTTCAGCCTATATCAGTCGACTGACCCCTATCGAAAATTAACTCACAGAATTATCAATCGACTGCCCTCTATACCAGTCAACTGATACCCTGATATTAGCCCATTTCTGCATTCTGAACCCAATTTCAGAAATACATTAGAAATTTCACAAATCTTCAAAAGTTTCTCAATTTTGTGGAGAGGTTTATGATACCCGTGTCTGTTGATGCAGTCTAGCCCGATTGTTGTTTTGGTATTGACACCGATTTAAGTTTGGTTGAGTGAATTCGGATTAAATCTTGGTCGGGGACTGGGCACGGGGTGATTGAAATATTGGTGAGTGAAGCCGGGTCCTGGTGAGTGAAGCCAGGTGAATGAAACCCCGGTGAGTGAAGCCGGGTCCTGGTGAGTGAAGCCAGGTTACGGAAACCGTGGTGAGTAAAGTCGGGTCCTGGTGAGTGAAGCCAGGTGACTGAAATCCCGGTGAGTGAAGCCGGGTCTTGGTGAGTGAAGCCAGGTGACTGAAATCCTGGTGAGTGAAGCCGGGTCCTAGCGAGTGAAGCTAGGTAACCGAAACCCTGGTGAGTGATGCCAGGTCCTAGCGAGTGAAGCTAGGTTGAATGAAGTCCCGGAGAGTGATGTTAGGCATTGAGTCTTGGTCTAGGAGACCAGAATGAGTTAGAGAAGGCTAGGGAGCCCGTTCTCTTGACTTAGGGTTGAATTTATCAAAGCTGGATCGGTCTGGAGACCGATCAGGGAGTTGGCATGAACTCCTTGTTGTGGATCAGTCTGGTGACCGATCCAGCGATGTCTAATCGTTCTGGTGAACGATCAGGGAGAGAACAGAAAGGTTTCTGTTTGGCTTCTGATCGTTCTGGTGAACTATCAGAGAAGGGACAGTAGGTTTCTGAGAGAAACCCTGATCGGTCCCTATGACCGATCAAATATCGGACTTTCATCATCCTGACCGATCAGGATGGCTCCTGATCGGTCAGGGAGTGACCTGATCGGTCACCAAACCGATCAGGGCACAACCTGATCGGTCAGGTGACCAATCAGGCGTGTAGTTCCTGCGGGTTGTGGCAAGCAACTGCTGGATCGGTCTGGTGACCGATCCCTGATCTGTGATTGGTCAGTGTGACCGATCACAAGAAGTCTGTGATCCTTGTGCCTCACTGTGGATCGATCAGGCTGGAGCCTGATTGTTCAGGGCTTTCACTAATCGGTCTGGTGACCGATCAGGGTCATCACTGATCGGTTTGGTGACCGATCAGTGCCTGAACATTAATTTGAAATTGCTGTTAGATGCTCTGAATCGCTCTGGTTTTTTTTTGATACCTTGCTGATTGTGTTTGATATGCTTTGCTAAGTGTCTGCTAAATGTGCAGGTAATGGAGGATGACCCAAACAAAGGAGGAGGGTCAACTAGAGACTTTCTCCTCGTCAGGTTTGTCTATTTTCACTTCCCAGGTCTCAACGGCTTCTGGCGCGGCTGACGACTGACGAGGCTCAGCTGAAGAGGTCTTCAGTAGACTGAGTGCTTAGTGGAGTCAGTGGGTTAGGCTATGGCTCAGTGGGTGCTGATGGAGCCTGGCGATGGTGAGCAGGAGCTTAAGAAGAAGCGGAGATGCAGAGGAGCAAAGGAGAACGAACAAAAAAACTAGTGAAGGTTTTGGCTGGGTTTTGAGCTCTCTGTAAGGCTTCGTGCTTGAGTGTTCCCAAGACATCTGTTGTGAGAGCTTCTTCTCGTGTCTCTGTACTTATCATGTTATCCATCTGAGACGGCTTGTGGAGAGGTTTGTCCACCGAGAAGGAGGCTTTGATATCCGGGGTTACCGGGGCTTGATCTGTCGACGATCAAGGGATCGCCCACCTTACGGGCACGCCAAGGAGTAGGGGCAAGTTATCCCCGAACCTTATACATCCTCGTGTTAGCGCTGGTTTGGTTTGTTCTTCATTTCTGTATCTGTTTTTGTTTCTGTATTGTTTTCTTCCGCTGCTAATCACAAGTGCAGAAACTTCAAAGAGTAAGAAATTTGTGTGTCTGGCTACATTCACCCCCCTGTCTCTAGCCATCCAAGCACCAACAAGTGGTATCAGAGCTTGGGACTCTGTTCAAACGGACTAACACCCGAGAGCTTACAACAAGAATGGCAATGAGAGAAGGATTCAGCACCACCCGACCTCCCTTCTTCGATTCGGCTGATTTTCCATATTGGAGGTCAAGGATGGAGTTTTACCTCAAGACCAACATCAGCATGTGGTTCTCTGTGAAGGAGGGATTCTCCCCTCCAAAAGATGCTGAGGGAAAAGAGTTGGACTTCTCAAGGTGGTCGGCAGAACAAACCGAAAGGGGGAAGCTGATGCCAAAGCGGTGGTCACTCTGCAGTGTGGAATGACCAAGGAGCAGTTGATCAAGGTGGGTTCTTTCACAAGTGCTAAGGACCTTTAGAACAAACTCATTGAGCTCCATGAGGAACTCAAGATACCTGGAGAGCCAAGAAAGACCTTCTTCTCAGCCAACTCCAAAATTTGTCCATGGAAGAAGATGAAACTGTAAGTATACTTCATGGTCGGTTCAAGGAGATCTTCAACGGTTTGCATTCCATAAATGAGAAGGTAGAAAACCGAGACCTAGTAAGGTATGTTCTGAAAGCCTTCCCTAGGAATGCCTTGTGGTCATCCATGGTGGATGCTTACAAGGTTTCCAAGAACTTATCGTTTATTAAGTTAAAGGATTTATTATGTGAAATGGAACTACATGAGATCTCTAACCAAAGCCCAAAGGAGAAAGGTGTGACATTTGTGGCAGGTGACCGAAGGAAGAAGAAGGAGAAGAAGAAGGAAATGGAGGAGGCCTGTCACTTTGCTTTCATGGCAATAGAGGACTCAAATGAAGGAAGTAGTGACGAATCGAGGAGCTCCTCAACTGCGGCTTCATCATCTTCGGATGATGAAGAGGTAATCTCTCCCGAGTTAGATAAGTGCTATAGGACAATTGCATGCTTAACTAGTTTGTTAAAGAAATCTAAGAACAAAGCAAAGTTATTGAAATTAGAAGTAGAGAATTGAAAACCTCTAAGGATGAGGTAATTAATGATTTGCATAGTGAGTCTCTTAAGGATGAAAACAAGACCCTAAGGAGCGAAATTGAAAATCTCAAGAATATTCTTGAGAAATTCTCAACTAGCTCCAAAACCTTGGACATGATCATAAACTCACAAAAAGAGGTTTACAACAAGGTGGGTTTGGGTTACCAACCTAAAGAACCTAGTGTCATACCATTGATGTCAAGAACTCACTTTAGGTCACTAAATGATTCTACGGTTCAAAAAGCTAGAAAAAAATTGATTAAGGCATGGGTGCCTAAGTCCTTCATTGTTGATGCATTAGGTCCCAAAATTTGGGTACCTAAAACCTCTATATTTCGAATTGTATAGCTTTGGTTGAGGGGGAGCATCTATCAACACGATTTGTTGATAATGGGTGCTCCAAACACATGACTAGAGATAAGTCAATGTTCACTACAACAAGAAATCTAAGTTTAATTTTTATTTTCTTTTAACTGCCTCCTTATAGAGAATTTAGACAATTCCATGGCAACTTCATGTTTTTGTGATCAATGCATGTTTTTGAAATGTTTTTGAAACTGTCTAAATGAGATAAATGCATGTCGGACAAAATACAACCTTATGAATTGTATTGATACCCAAAATTTGTTGTGGAATTTTGATACGAACCTGATAGAAAATTTTGGGGGGCTATGGACTTGATACATACTCTGATCTTGCTAGAAGTGTACTGATACAAACCAAACCTATTTTGAAATGTTTATAAATTCATAAGGACTCTTGGCTTCCAGTGAGGGATAACTTTGAATTAATGGAACCCGATCAGGTCACTTTAGGATCAAAGGGATTAAATCTAATTGTATTAGGGTTCAGGAGTGGTTGAGAGTCGAAACAAACGTGGTTCTGACTCATATCTGAGTTTCTGAAATTGTGTTTCTGAAATCTGATCGGGAGAAACTTTCTGTATGGAACCTGATCGGTCAACCGACCGATCAGGACTCACCCTGATCGATCACCATGACCGATCAGAGGTCCTTCTGATCGGTCTGATGACCGATCAGATCAATTCTGATCAGCAAACTCCCTGATTGGTTCAAAATTGATAAATTATCAATAGGACTAAGAGTTAGGTTTATGGTCAAGACATACTTAGAACAAACCTAATACTGATTTGATCCAAACCTATGTTGGAATTTTTAAATCTATAAGGAAGGGTTGGTTGAATCATGACTCTTGTTCCTTGATAAGGAATATCTTTTAGTCAAGAAACTCATATAGTGATTCTCAGAAATTTTTCTGAAATATCGAATGTTAATAGAGTCTACACCCCTGTTTTGGAATGTCAATTGTCAATGCAGTCTGATCAGGAATGTATCAGAGTTTCAGAAATGTTTCTGAAATCTGATCGGTCCCCAGACTAATCAGAAATATTTCTGTATCGAATAATCAACAAACCTGATCGGTTACGGAGATCAATCAGGACTATGTTGTTGGTGCTTGGATGGCTAGAGAGGGGGGGTGAATGTAGCCAGACACTTGAAACTTAGCAGTTTTTATATCTTCTTTGCACTTCAGAGATTAGACAACGGAAGCAAAACAAATGCATAAACTAAGTGCAGAAACTAAGTAACAAGCAAGAACTCTAACGCAAGGATATACAAGGTTCGAGGATAACTTGCCCCTACTCCTTGGCATGCCCGTGAGGTGGGCGATTCCTTGATCATCGACAAATCAAGCCCCGGAAATCCGGATATCAAATCCTCCTTCTCGGTGGAGAAACCTCTCCACACAAATGGTCTCAAATGTATCAGAAATTAAGCACAGAGACAACAAGAGAGATCTTATAGATCGCTAGCAAAGCACAAGGATGAGAAATGAGAGAGCAGATCACCGAGCACAGCACAGCGCCACCAACGCAAGAGCTCCCAGCTCTTCGTTTGCTTGCTGATCCACTCGCGACTCCCTCCACAGACTCAAGGTTACAGCTTCGCAAGAGATCGCTCCAAGTGATTCACAGTAATGCACACAGATGATTGAGCAAAACTTTCGATGTGGAGAACTCTACAGCTCCTTCTCCACTCCACGGCTTATCCTGCTTCCATCGCCAGGTCACACGCTCCTCTGCAGCATCTCCCAACTGCTCACCTGCAACAGCCAGCTACCCCTGACCTCCTCTGGACTCACTGAATCCCCTCCAGTTGAGCCCCAGGTCATCAGCTCCTCAGTCGTTGCAGCTCACGCCAGAGGACGTTACAACCTGCGGAAGCAAACAGCCAAACTTGCTATAGCGAAAGCCTTCGTTTGACTCCCCTTGGATGATCCCTGAGTCACCTACACACTTAGCAACTCATTAGGGCAGCAAATCAACAGAGAATCAAACAATCAGAAGTTAAGAGCAGAGAAAGTAGATGTGATCAGACGTGATCAGAGCGTCTTACAGCGCGTTTGAATTAAAGTGATCGGTCACCAGACCGATCAGGATAGGCTCAGACCGATCAGGCTCCAGCTTGATCGGTCCCCAACGTGTAATCAGAAATCATGATTTCTCCGGGATCGATCACTAGACCGATCCAAGTCTTTCCAGCTTCGCAGCCCAACCCTCCTGATCGGTCACTAGACCGATCAGGGTGAGGCCTGATCGGTCTGGAGACCGATCAGGCTACCTCCTGACCGATCAGGCTCCAGCCTGATCGGTTATAGTGAGATCCTTGTGACACTTGATCGTTCACCAGAACGATCTAAACAGTATCCCTGATAGGTCACCAGACCGATCAGGAGTCGATCAGTAAGGTTCCCAAACTCACTGTATGCTCCCTGATCGGTCACCAGACCGATCAGGAGTCGATCAGTAAGTTCTCAATCTCACTGTATGCTCCCTGATCGGTCACCAGACCGATCAGTCACAGTTGGATTAGTCACCAGATCGATCCACGAGGGAGCACCGTGCCAACTTCCCTGATCGGTCACCAGACCGATCCAGGCAAGGTCAAATCTCCTCTAAGTCACGAGAACAAGCTTTCATCCCTTCTCTGACTCATTCTTAGTCCCCCGGACCAAGACACTATGCCCAGTCTCACTCACCGGGACTTCAACCTAGCCCTCTAGGCTAGGACCTGACCCTCCAAGCCAGGATTTCATCAACCTAGCCCTCCAAACTAGGACCTGGCCCTCCAAGCCAGGGTTTCATCCCACCTAGTCCTCCAGGCTAGGACCTGGCCCTCCAGGCTAGGACCTGGCCCTCCAAGCCAGGATTTCATCAACCTAGCCCTCCAAGCTAGGACCTGGCCCTCCAAGCAGGGTTTCATCCCACCTAGCCCTCCAGGCTAGGACTGGCCCTCCAAGCCAGGATTTCATCAACCTAGCCCTCCAAGCTAGGACCTGGCCCTCCAAGCCAGGATTTCAATCACCTAGCTTCCCAAGCTAGGATTTCATCCAACTCCGTGCCCAGTCCCCGACCAGGACTTAATCTTAATCATCTCATTAACCTAAACTAAAATCGGTATCAATCACCAAAATAACAATCAGGGTCAGACTGCATCAACATATATGTCGGATACAGCTGCGTTCCTTGTCATATGAAGCATATATGTGTTTGACTATGATATAATTCTGTATATGCTTTCATGTGCAATTCACACTTACCTTTGATTATTTTGGGTTTGGGGAGAGACCCTTGTTTAAGGGGGAGGTATTTTAAACTTAATAACCAGTCTATACCCTTTTTGATGTTTGACAAAGGGGGAGAGATTGGTTGATTAAATTTAGGGTTTGAATTTAATTATTGTAGGGGAGGACTTTGATTCTCTTACGATAATTGAATTGACTTCGGTTGATCATTACTACCTAAACTTAAATTGGGTTGTCAAACAACAAAAAGGGGAAGATTGTTGATGCAGTCTGGCCCAATTGTTGTTTTGGTGTTGACACTGATTTAATTTTGGTTGAGTGAATTCGGATTAAGTCCTGGTCGGGGATTGGTCATGGGGTGATTGAAATCCCGGTGAGTGAAGTCGGGTCCTGGTGAGTAAAGCCAGGTGACGGAAATCCCGGTGAGTGAAGCCGGGTCCTGGTGAGTAAAGCCAGGTGACGGAAATCCCGGTGAGTGAAGCCAGGTCCTGGTGAGTGAAGCCAGGTGAATGAAACCCCGGTGAGTGAAGCCGGGTCCTGGTGAGTGAAGCCAGGTTACGGAAACCCCGGTGGTGAAGCCGGGTCGTGGTGAGTGAAGCCAGGTGACGAAAATCCCGGTGAGTGAAGCGGGTCCTGGTGAGTGAAGCCAGATGACGGAAACCCCGGTGAGTGAAGCCGGGTCCTGGTGAGTGAAGCCAGGTGACTGAAATCTAGGTGAGTGAAGCCGGGTCCTGGTGAGTGATGCCAGGTGACTGAAATCTCGGTGAGTGAAGTCGGGTACTAGCGACTGAAGCTAGGTGACCGAAACCCTGGTGAGTGAAGTGAGGTCCTAGCGAGTGAAGCTAGGTTGAATGAAGTCCAGGTGAGTGAAGCTGGGCACGGAGTTGGTCCGGGGAACCAAAATGAGTCAGAGAAGGCTAGGGAGCCCGTTCTCTTGACTTAGGGATGAATTGATCGAAGCTGGATCGGTCTGGAGACCGATCAGGGAGTTGGCACGAACTCCCTGTTGTGGATCGGTCTGGTGATTGATCCAGCGATGTCTGATCGTTCTGGTGAATGATCAGGGAGAGAACAGAAAGGTTTCTATTTGGCTTCTGATCATTCTGGTGGACGATCAGAGAAGGGACAGTAGGTTTCTGAGAGAAACCCTGATCGGTCCCTCTGACCGATCAAATATCGAACTTTCCTCATCCTGATCGGTCAGGGAGTGACTTGATCGGTCACTAGACCGATCAGGGCACAACCTGATCGGTCAGGTGACCAATCAGGCATGTAGTTCCTGCGGGTTGTGGCAAGCAAACTGTTGGATCGGTCTGGTGACCGATCCCTGATCTGTGATCGGTCAGTGTGACCGATCACAAGAAGTCTGTGATCCTTGTGCCTCACTGTGGATCGATCAGGCTGGAGCCTGATCGTTCAGGGATTTCACTTATCGGTCTGGTGACGATCAGGGTCATCACTGATTGGACTGGTAACCGATCAGTGCCTGAACTTTAATTTGAAATCGCTGTCAGACGCTCTGAATCGCTCTGGTTTTTTTCTGATACCTTGCTGATTGTGTTTGATATGCTTTGCTAAGTGTCTGCTAAGTGTACAGGTAATGGAGGATGACCCAAGCAAAGGAGGAGGGTCAACTGGAGACTTTCTCCTCGTCAGGTTTGGCTATTTTCTCTTCCCATGTCTCAACGACTTTTGGCGCGGCTGGCGACTGACGGAGGCTCAGCTGAAGAGGTCTTCAGTGGACTGAGTGCTCAGTGGAGTCAGTGGGTCAGGCTGTGGCTCAGTGGGTGCTGATGGAGCCTGGCAATGGTGAGCAGGAGCTTAAGAAGAAGCGGAGATGCAGAGGAGCAAAGGAGAACGAACAGAAAAACTAGTGAAGGTTTTGGCTGGGTTTTGAGCTCTCTGTAAGGCTTCGTGCTTGAGTATTCCTGAGACATCTGTTGTGAGAGCTTCTTCTCGTGTCTCTGTACTTATCGTGTTATCCATCTGAGATGGATTGTAGAGAGGTTTCTCCACCGAGAAGGAGGGTTTGATATCCGGGGTTACCGGGGCCTGATCTGCCGACGATCAAGGCATCACCCACCTTACGGGCACGCCAAGGAGTAGGGCAAGTTATCCCCGAACCTTGTACATCCTCGTGTTAGCACTGGTTTGGTTTGTTCTTCATTTCGGTATCTGTTTTTGTTTTTGTATTGTTTTCTTCCGCTGCTAATCACAAGTGCATAAACTTCAAAGAGTAAGAAATTTGTGTGTCTGGCTACATTCACCCCCCCTTCTCTAGCCATCCAAGCACCAACAGTGTCTACTTGGAAAAAATACATTTAAAATATATATATCTCGGATCCCAAGATTGAAAAAAATCCAAAACTATCTAAATGGTTCAATTGAGCCTTGACCTAAAGTCCTAGTTTTGGATTCCCCTTGATGTATCTGCTCATACCAAACCACAATGCATCCCTAGCATTGGTTTCTATGGCATCTATACATCAAAAATCAATTTCCATGCAACATGACCCCAACGTCATATTTCTATGCATGAAATACACACCACATATGTGCCAAATCCCTAAGGTTGAGACTCAAATCCTTCACTAAATCCTTTGACACACTTCCTGGCCTATCTAGACTCTCTAGTAGAAACCACCTGAGATCCATTGACCATGGTTCCCAAATTGACTCTTAGAGCTCGCCCTTGAGCTCTTAGCCTTAACCACCTCCGTAGGTGACTCATCTATAATTATAAGGCCACATCGGTGTACCTCCGGTGACTTTTAGCCTACAAACCTAAACTTCTTAATCTTGGACATCTTGTCCTTGGTTAAGTTCTTCTTTCCCTTAACCTTGGACATTTTATCCTTAGTTAATATCTTTTTATCCTTAAATGATACTCCCTTGACATTCTTGCACTTCTCCTCCTTGCCATAGTTATATGTTACCTTAGCATATATCTTTTCATTGACATTTGAGGACCTAAATCGGTATCCCAAACCTAATCTATCATTGTTGAATTTTTGGCCCCTAACAACTTATCTAACCCCTTAGATCTAATAGTGAATCTATCTAGGGTTTTCTCTAATTTCTCAAGCTTTGCCCTCAAAGCTTGATTTTTCTTTTCTAAGTTCCTAAACCTGAAATCCACATGTCCACCATAGATATTCTTAGACGTACCCATTCTAGGCTGTGTCTTTCTTTCTTGGGATTAATGTCTTTGTCCTTAGGTCTAATATTTCTAGGTTTATCATGATGTATGGATTGCCTAGGGTTATGATATGCATTGGTAACCCTACTCCTATCATGATATTTAAAATCAAAATTTTCATGAGTATATAATTTACATTATTCCTAACATGCATGAAGGAGTTTAAATTTGAATTACATTTCAAATTAGGGATTACCTCCCTTACCCTTGTAGCTCCCCCTTGATGTGAGTTCCTCTTTTTCTCCTTCTTCTTTCGTTTCCTCAAATGTTCCAACTTCTTGAATTCTCCCTTCCTTAAGTATTTGGTGTGGTACTATCCCCACTCACCATATGTGAAGCACCGAATGTGCTTCTTCTCCTTTTTTTTTCCTACAATCTATATTAGAATCTAAAGAAATAGAATTGGGTTTAGGATTTATCTCCTTTCTTTATCCATTGGACACTTATCCTTATAGTGTCCCTTCTCATTACATCAAAAAAAAAATTGATGTGGTCTTTTGATTTTGCTTTGATGGAGGTGTTGTAAGGTTGACTTCTAAGATCTCTTCTTCATTTATCTTGGCTTCCTATTCAATCTTGGATAAAGTGGATTGTTCATCCTCTTCTTCTTGTGCTACTTCACTCGAGGAGGTGGATGACACTTCTTCTTCTTTCTTCTTCTCCACAGAAGTTGAGCTCCTCTCTTCATCCAATTGGTCTTTCTCCTCCTCTTGGACCAATGAGCTCATCTCCTTGGGCTCTTCTTCTTCTTGTGCTTGTGTAGGATTTTCATGAAAAGTTATCATCTTACTCCATAGCTCATGGGCATTCTTATATTCTCCTACATGACTAATCACATCATTAGATAAAATATTAATTAAAATTGAGATTACCTTCTCATTTGTCTTTGATTGTGTTTGTTTCTCCTTGGTCCAATATCTTGGTCGGAGATTCTTCCTGTGCTTATCTTTTGGTGCTTAAAATGGTTCTTCGATGGCTATCATCATGTCCCAATCTATATTGAACCATGTCTTCAACCGTAACTTCCAATAGTCGAAGCTTTCACGATCATATGGAGGTGAAACGGTGATGTCGTCCCCCATTCTTTCTTCAAGTGTCATTTCCTCTAACTCTTTGCCCCTTTGGTGGTTAGTCCAACACGAGCAATCTTGCTCTGATAGCACTTGTTGCGACTTGATCGTATGGCTAGAGGGGGTGAATAGTCGATCACCCACTTATCCTTCTCCGGTTTGCTTCCTACAATGTTAGTGTGCACAATGAAAATATAGTTAAACTAAGACACTAACAAAGACACAAACTGTTTAACGTGGTTTAGAGATAAAGCTCTTACTCCACGACTGTCCGTAAGGTGGATGATCATGATCTATCGATGGATGACTGATAACCGTTTTTGTCATGTTACGGTTTCAAATACAATTTAAGTACCGAATTCCTCTAAACTAATGTAGCATAGAGTAACTCGAGTCATCTCCCAACGAATGTAGTTAATGCATGATAATTCTCATGGTTCGTATCTTATTGCTTTTGGGTTTTTGGATATGAAACTGGGTTTTGGATTTGAGAGCTATGACTATGAAATGAATAGCAGAGCAAGTATGAAATCTAATCTAATTAAGGAAAGACATTGCAAGTAATAAAATCTAATTTAACCTAACTACAATTGCAGCGAAGAAAAGGATAACTAGAAATTAAACATTAACGAAACTAAACATAGAGCAGAACTACAGCATTGAAGAAATCTACCCTAACCTAGCTTAATTGCATGTAATTGAAGACGTAAAACCTAAAGTAATAGGAAGAGCAACACAAAACAAGAGTTTAACAACTAGGAAACATCACAATTGAAATTAACTGTCTAAGAGGCATTTGATCGAACACAAATTGAGCATGTTCTAAATGACTTCCAAAACGTGCAATTTGAATTAGAGAAGTTCTATCCAGTACAAACGTTCAACAAACAATCTATCTCAACCATTCAAACACAATTAAAATCAATCCACAAGCATCAATTAAAGGAAGAACTTCTGGAAATTGGAACACAGAACTTGGAAATCGGATGGACTGCTGGAATTTGAATTGCTGTGAAAGAATTCTACAAAATTTGAGGAAGAAGAAACTGCTGGAGCGAAGATGAAGGCTAGCTACTGAAAATGCTGTGAAGAAAACATCTGCTGGAAGGAATTGCTGAAGAAAATTTGATGCTGGAAGTAGAAGAACTGCCGGAATTGAAACCCGGAAATCTGTGAAGAACTGATGGCAATGAAGATGGAAGAGATGTCAGCTAGGGTTCGGAACCCCCAAAACCCTAGCTTGTGTTGGCGTGCGGTGGATGGCGTTCGGCTACGTTCGGCTAAAGCTCGGAACCCCCAAAGCCCTAGCCTCTGGTCGCCGGTGATGAAACGGAGGAAACTCTCTTCGAACCCCGACAGAGAATTCCTTTCTCTCTTCTCTTCGAACCCCGACAGAGAAAAGGTGGAGATGGAACTCAGTGAAGAAGACGGCGATGATGGAACTCCGGCCGGCTAGGGTTCGGAACCCCCTTGCCCTAGATCGTGCAATGGCCGGAGGAGATGGAGAAGGTGAAGAGGAAGAGGAAGAAGTCGAGAACCCCCCGAGCCTCGTCTCTGTGTTGTCGCCTCCCGTCTCCCGTCTCCCGTCTGCCCTAGCTCGCAATGGCTGGCCCCCTTTTGTTTGTGGCTGCGCATGGCTCGGTCCAGCTCTGGCTCGGCCAAGCAGCTTCAATGGATTCAACCCAGCAAATGAGTTTGGTCCAGCTCTGGTTAGCTCAGCCTCAGCCCAGCAGAGAATCAGTTCAGTCAGCCGCCCGGTTCAGTCAGGGATCCGGTTCAGTCTTGGTTCAGCCAAACAGCTTGAATTGATTCAATCAAACAGCTCAGCCAAACCATATAATGATGGAAGCAACGGACGACTGAGATCAATTTGACTTCATCCAACGGTCGGATGACTTCTGATTTGGCTGAAATTTCCAGATATTGATCTATGGTCAGGATTGATTCTATCTTGAACTCGGATTGACCAGAAGATGACCGATGGCTCAGATCTAGCCGTTCTCTGAAATAGACGGCTCCTAATAATCCGATGCTTGATCCTTTCAATCTGGATCCAATGCTGACTCAAGTCTGACCCACTTTTGATCTAGGTCCATGATCAATTGAAGCCTACAAAATAATATCCAAATTTAGTGCCAAAAATATCCCAAATATACAAAGATTAGAATTAGAAGCCAAAATGAAGGGAATACATGAAACCTAATACAAATGCAAACTTAAGCATATAAAATATGGATCAAACATGGATTTTAGAGCCTAAAATAATCAGCAAAAATGATGGTTATCAATGACTCCCCAGAAAGCCTCCGGTTAGCTCGTGTAGCTTCTTGTCGGTGGAGAAACTTCATCACAACCCGCACAAGACTTCTGAATATAAAGACTACTAATTAGCCTCTAATCAAAATCAATTTCGTCAATCTTAGTCAGTCAAATCGAGCTCCCTTAAATAGAGCTCATGGCTGAACTAGCTGTTACTAGTCAACTGGTTCTAACACCAGTCGACTGATCCAGCCGAATTCGAATGTTACAACCCAACGTTCGAATTTTAGCCGATATCAGCCAGTCAACTAATCTTTCTGTGAGCTTTACCAGTTGACTAATCTCACATCAATCGACTGATCAAATCCTAAAACTAGAGTTTCACATCCCGAATACAATTCACTTGGCACTCGGACCCCCACGACTCACTTGACTCTTTTTATAGCATCGACCTATTGCCATCAAGTCTTCTTCGACTTTGGCTCTCGTCCCTCGGATGCATACAAGCCTGCGGCTCGTCTCCACATATCATCCTTCGCGTATGCCTCGAAGTGCGCTTCCCTCGGCTCATCATTTCTGTCTTGTCCACGGTCCCTCAAATGCATCATCCTTCGTCAGACCTAAAGTCATCAAGCTGAGTTTGTATGTATTCTGCAAAACTTGCACATTCAAATACATATATCAAATACAGGGGTGAACCTAACTTAAACCCTTTGCCCAAACATCAAAACACATGGTCCCATGGACCATAAATTGCTTCAACAAAATTCCGATGTCTCAATTGATTAACTTGGTCAGTCAATCGATTATCAAGTTTAAAATTATCAATAGAAAGAAATCATGATAAAATTAATTAGAATTGATTAATCTAATCGATTGGTGAAATTAATTGGTTAGGAATTTGATTTAATTGATTACAACCTCAAACTCGTGGTAAGATATTAATCGATTAGAATTTTTTTTAATCGATTAGGTGTTTAAAGAATGAAATATGAATCGATTGAAATGAATCGACGAAAATTTCTTTCCATGCGAAAGAAATTGTTTCACGTGTAAAATTTTCACATGTGAAAATTTAAGAATAAGATAAACTAATTATTTAATTATAGAACTTATGAAGCTTCGGCTTTTGATGGATAAATTCAATATATATATATATATATATATATAATCGTATATTATAGGTTTTGCGAATCGATTTGAGTAATTAATTAAATTAATCATTACTATATGATATCAATCGAACGATAAGTCGAATTTAAGATTATTAAGGTTGATTAAAAAATTATCTATTTGGTTAAAGTTTTTAGTATTTTTTTAAGTCTATTTATACAACGTGTTACTAAGTTGAACTATTGTGTCGGTCCAAAGAAAGACATCTTAGGTAGGTTTTGTGAATTTTGTGTTAGTAGACGTATATCTATGTTAAGAGTAATTGTCCCAAAGGAAGATTACTTTTATGTCAAATATATGTTCAAGGTAGCTTACAACTATTGAATAAAATTTACTTTTTGTTCTGATTATGTATAAAATATGTCAACCCAAAGGAAAACATATTGCATGACAGATTAAAGTTGTAAGCTATGAAGCAATATATAACTCATATAAAGTGTCATATTATGCGCACAATAGATCGATCCAAAGGAAAGCATATTCTGTGGCCAATTAATATTTGAGTTATATCAGAGAGTATCGCTAACAAATTATATTTTAATCCATAGATTAAAATATAATGTTGTATTTGATATCTCATAAGGAGCCCATTTATATGCATTTAAAATTTTTATTTTATTTGCATAATTTTGTGTTTTATTACTGGAACTTATATATGTTCTTGGGTTTAGATAAATCATGAGCTTAAATAAATTTCTCTCTTTAATTTCAGTACAATTTATAACTGCAAGTATTAATAACATCCCAACATTAACTGATTTGAATTTTGCTAAATGGAAAAAATACATGATCATAGTCTTAGGTTGTATAGACTTAGTCTATGCATTAAGCAATGATCACCCCACATCATTGACCAGTGCTAGTACTATAGAGAAGAGGATTGAATTTCAACTGTAGGAGAAACAAATCGCATGAGTCTAAGAATCATAAAGATTTCCATACCGGCACAAATAAAGGGCTCAATAATAAAGACAGAATATATTAAGAGTTTCTTAAACCAATTGGCAGACCGATTCATCTCAAATGAAAAGATCGAGACTACTACACTTCTTATGAAGTTGGTCACCATTTGGTATAGTGGTAAAGGAAGCATAAGAGAGTACATTATGAAGATGTCTAATATAGAGACAAGTCTGAAAGCACTAAAACTCGATATGTCTGAGAGTATGTTAGTGCATTTCATCTTGATGTCTTTACCTGTACGGTTCACTCCTTTTAAGATATTGTATAATACTCAAAAGGAAAAAATGGACATTGAATGAGCTCATTGCTCAATGCATGCAAGAGGAGGAAAGACTAAAGATTGAGACATCTAAGAGTGCTCACTTTGCAGATTCTAATGCATGATAAAGAACGAATCTGCGAAATTGTAAACAGTAAACACTTACAGTGATATTCGCAAATCCTTCGTTGTTCTTCGTACTTGTCGTCGGAAGAACGATCACGGAATCGGAAAGTCCTTCAGCTTGTCACAAACCAAATCTCACTGCGTTTGGATGTTCTTCTCCGATTTCCTCTAGTCATCCCTCTTGGACGCACCCCCTCCCATTTTATAGTAGAGGGTCTAGGGAATGGGAGCGGGAGAAGTGGAGAAGTGGGGCTCTTCCTCCACGTTTCCAACTTCCTACATCTCTCACTCGTCCAAGTCAAGTCATAGAGATTAAATAAGAATCAGATCACAAAGATCATATCATAACTAGGTTACAAAAACCAGATAGTCACAAAGACCATATAGTCACATAGACTAATAGAACATCAAATTCATACTTTAGGGAAAATGATTCATGCGACAGCAAGCATACCGAGCAATCATTGCTAAGAAAGTTGTGATATTTAACTTAGCTGTTCTCTGAGCGATCAATACTAAGAAAGTTGTTACACTTTACTTAGTCGCTCTATCACATGAATCAGAGACATCAATCACTTGCTTTTTCCCCAGACTAAATCATTTACATCAATATGAACATCTCTAATCCCTCGTAATGACAATTAAGTCAAGAGCATATTCAGTATTCCTATTCAATACAATTATTCACAATCACATTTAAGTACTCAACAAAAAATGTAATTGATCGACCAATGAATAAGTGTCAATGATGTAAATCTCTCTTAATCTTCCTATTTAGCTTGAATCTATTCATTTTAATCAGTTGTTTTCCTAGTTATACTTCATAGATCGAATCATCCATAGCCAATAAGATACATGCTAAGGTAGCGACACTGATTAAAATTTCAAGCAGACAGCTAAATAGTCATATAGGGTAAATCTGAGATTAACTTATAATCTCAAGGGTATCACATAGTAGAGAAGCAGAGATCCATTCTCCTACTACCCTTATTGTCGCTATAGCACATGTGGTATGAATCACATGCTACGATATTTTTTTCTTTTAACAAAAAGAATGCATGTTTTTCTCGAAATTAACATCGTACAGATTTTGATCTAGACATACCTAATGTCTAATCATGAATTCAACTTATGAATTTCAATCTGGCTTTCAGCAGATTCAGTAAATGGTGGGTTCATTTACTTTAATCATTACATAAATGATCTCATCTTGATACCAAAATCAAAGTGACCCCAACTTATGAGTATGTCTCTATTTATAGCTACATAAGCTATCCCATAAGTAATAGTCTTACCTCTATTTATACTCAACAAATAGAGATAATTGTCCATGTGAGTGGACCAATCTCAACCTGCCAACATGCTTATCGAGACTTTTATCCAAAATGTAACACCAATATACACTGAATAAATCATGACACTTTCATATATTTGATTATTTCAAAATGTGTTACATTTTACGAAGTCCCAAAGACTTCACAAAACTAAGAAATAACTCTTTAGTCAATGGCTTAGTAAAAGGATCTGCAAGCATAACACGGGTAGGAATATACTCAAGGACTACATTTCTTTAGTCCACAATATCCCCTACATAATTATACTTAATTTCTATATGCTTGCCTTTACTGTGATATTTGAGATCCTTGGAAAAAGCTATCACAACTTGATTGTCACAATACAATGTAACGGGACTCCCACTATCCTTAGCATTCTTCAAATACTTCAGGAACCTTCTTAGCCAAACAGCTTCTTGTACAACCCCTGCACAAGCCACATATTCGACTTCCATTGTCGACAGTGCTACACAAGCATGTTTCTTGCTGTTCCATGAGATGACGCCACCATTCAGTAAGAAAGTATAACCCGATGTGGATTTTTTGTCATCAAGGTCTCCTGCCCAATCTGCATCTGTATAGCCCTTCAGGCTCAACTTTGATCCTTGGAAGCAGACACAATAATCTGCCGTCCCTTTGAGATATCTAAATATTCTCTTTACTGTCTTCCAGTGTCTCGATCCTGGGTTTGACTGGAAACGCTAACCAAGCCAACAACATAGCTGATATCAGGACGTGTACACAACATAGTGTACATTAAACTACCATGACACTGACATATGATTTTTTCTTGATGTCGGCTATTTCATTAGGAGTCTTGGGATACATACTTTTGTTCAGAACAGTGCCTCTCACTACAGGAGTTTGTTCAATGTTGCAGTTTGACATATTGAAATATTGTAACATCTTAGTAATATAAGCCTCTTGAGACAAACCCAAAAGTATTTTTGATTGATCTCTAATGATCTTTACCCCTAAGATGTACTCGACTTCTCCCATATCTATTATGTCAAATTGTGATGAAAGCCACGATTTGATTTCTATCACAAATTGTATGTCATTTCCAGCTATTAGCATATCATCAACATATAACGATAATATGACAATCTTTTCTTTATCCTCCCTGAGGTAAACATAATGATCCTCGTTGATCATTTCGAAACCATAAGATAAAATGACTTCATTGAATCTTATGTACCATTGTCTCGACGCTTGCTTTAGCCCATATATTGACTTTTTAAGTCTATATACTTTATCCTCTTAGCCATCAGCAATATAATCTTCTGACTGCGCCATATAGATTTCCTCGTCAAGATTACCATTAAGGAAAGTCGTCTTTACATCCATCTGATGTAATTCCAAGTCATAATGTGTTATTATAGCTAAAATGACACGTATTGACACAAACTTCATAACAGGGGAAAATGTCTCTTCAAAATCAATACCCTCCATTTGGGTATATCTTTTTGCAACCAGACGAGCTTTGTATCTATTAATCGATCCATCTGCCTTCCTCTTGATTTTGAGAATCCATTTATTCCCAATAGCCCTTCGGCCTGGAGGAAAATCAACTAAATCCCAAACTTGATTCTTTCTCATAGACTCCATTTCTTCATCCATTGTAATTCTCTATTTTTCTCTAACTGAGCATCTCAATGTTTCCTCAACCGTTCGAGGTTCCTCATCGTCAATAGGGAGAATCATTAATGCCTCATTCTCAATGTCAAACCTTCTTCTAGGAATAATCTTGCGACTACTCCTTCGCAGGTCCGACAGTTGAGAAACTGAAACTGATTCCTTCATTGGCAAATCACTCCTATTAGGTAGACTAGATTCAGGTTTCTCCTGTGATTCCTGATTCGTTGATAAAGGAACAGTATCCTCTGTTGGTTTCGGGTGCTCATGGGAATCCTTTCCATGTCCCCGGATTAAAATTTCATTAATTGAAACAAATCCGAATGGAGAGTAATTACCCATGCAACCGACTAATAATCGTATTAACCGATTCAAGTGACCGCTTGAACAAACTTGTTGTTCAAGCAATCTAACTCATCTAAACAGTTAGCCGCGGAATAGGCGATGAATGGATCGCCGATTTTTGTGTTTATCTTTAGGGTCCATGACAAATAATAACATACAATAATTAACATGAAGTGAAAGGAACCAAAATAAGAAGTATACATCTTGTTTACCTCGCGATCTTCTATTGTATGTCCTTCCCTCTCCTTGGACGTCGTGTGGGCGACGATCCTCCAAGAAACGAAGTCACCAAGGCACCTTCTTCCTTCACCTTTGCATGCGCCGAAACCCTAACCTCTAAGGTAGGGTTGCCGCCGGCCACCCTCTTCTTCTCCCTCTTGCCACCGGCCAAAAGGATGAGTTTCTTCCTTTTGTTTGCATGCACCGAATCTCAGAGATGAAGAGGAAGAAGTAGATGATGATGATGAAGAAGAGAAAGAAATCCTCCCTTCCTCCTTGCCGCCAACCACTCCTCCTTGCCTTAGGTCAGTGCACGCCCAAGAAGAAGAATAGAGGATGAGAGGTGAAGGAGAAAACAACACCCAAAACTCCTCTTCTTCCTTCCCTTGCCGCCGGCACCACCTTGCCCTAGGAGAGAGAGAGGATGAGAGAAAAAGAGAGAGAGATTCTAGGGTTCTCTTGGATGGTATGCCTTGTCTCATGACACATGAGGTATTTATAGGCTACAATAGGGACTATGAAAAGGAGTTGGGTCTTGGCCACCTAATAGATCAAAGCCCGATCGATTAATGATAATCCAATCCACTAAAGGATTATCATTGAACTACCTCACCAACGCACATAAATAAATATGGGCTCCACCTATTATGTGTACAATTTCTCTCCGTGTTTAAGATCTCGAATGTCCATTAATTAATTAAATTACTGATAATTTAATTAATTAATATCTAACTCCATGAGTAGTACCACTCAATCTTATCATCATGTACAATCAAGTTCACCTGCAGGATTTCCATGATGAACTTTATGAGCTTCTCAAGGGGACATCATCAACCTGACGCATCAGGACACGGTTTTCTTCTATAATCAACGGCACACCATGTAAATAATATTATTTCTCAATTTACTGGGCCTATCGATTTAACAAATAAATCTCGCCCATTGGTAAATCAAAGAAATAGATATTATGTGCATGTGCTCGTGATTATATCGGGATTAAGAGCATGTACACCATAATATCCGAGGTCTGATTCAATTATATAGTCAGTATAAATTGAATCACCTTTATATCGATTCTGCTCAATACACACAAAGTGTACTAGTATAATTCTATGGTCAAGATAAACCAATACCAAATTATACTACAACCATGCCAATGGATTGTCCAAATCCATCTAGGTTGTGAGCCTCTACTTATACTCTACAAGGGACTGATAACATGATCTTCTGTGTGACACTACACACCATGTTATCTACAATGTAATGTATTAGACAATATGCACACATATAATAAATATAAAATGTAAACAATGATCATGTGATTCTCATTCCAAAATATAGATGTTCATATAAAAGTTAAGCTTTTAGTATACATCCTAACATCCTCCTCCTCTATTGCAAATAGAGGAATCGATTTATCAACTTCACCTCTTGTTGAGAACTCAGTTTCAATAAAAGTAGCATCTCTTGACTCTATTTCAGAGATGGTTCCATCTTGTTGCTCACCAATAAAAACATAACCCTTAGAAGTATCAGAATACCTTACAAAGACATAGTTTTTACCCCTTGGTCCTAGTTTTTCATATTTGTGAGTCTTATCATGAACGTAGGCAGCTAACCCCTAAGGTCTCAAATTACTCAAATTTGGTTTTATGCTTGTCCAACGTTCATATAGTGTAGATGGAATAGACTTAGAAGACATTCGGTTAAGTATATAGGTAACAACTAATAATGCATCTCCCAAATAGGAAATAGGCAAATTAGCTTGAGCCATCATAAACCTAACCATATCTAGAAGAGTTCTATTTCTTCTTTCAGCAACCCCATTTTGCTGTGGAGTTTCAAGGATCATTAGTTGTCTAAAAATCCCTTTTTCGTTACATATTGTCTTAAACTGATCAGACAAATATTCACCTTCATGGTCTGTGCGTAAGGTTTTAACCTTACGATCCAATTGGTTCTCAACTTTGTTCAAATAACATTTGAAGCAATCTAATACTTCATATTTATGAGAAATCAAATACACATGACCAAAACATGTGAGATCATCAATAAATGTAACGAAATAGGAACCTCCATGTCTAACCTTCACATTCATTGGACCACATACATCCAAATTAATTAATTGCAATGGTGAATCAACTCTAATAGCCTTACCAAATGGTTTTCAAGTTGCTTTTCCAGCAAGACAATGCTCACATATGGACAAGTTAATCTTAGCATGAGTGCCCAACAGACCCTCCTTAGCTAATTGATTCATCTGTTCTTGTCCGATATGTCCTAGTCTAGCATGTCAAACTTCCTCATTCATATTAGCATCACTAGTAAGAGCAATGTTTGAAAAACAACTATTAATTCCATAATTAATATCTTGTTCTACATCAAGAACTATGAAACCATTCATTACATAACCACATCCAATTAACACAGAGTTAATACGAAGTTTCACACAACGACTGAAAAAATTTATATAATAGCCCAAATCAAGAAGATTAGTTATAGAAACTAGATTCCGTCGAATCTCAGGAGCATACAGGACATCATGCAGAAATAAGGTACGCCCACCACGAAGGTTGAGTTTGCAAGTGTCAATTCCTTTAACTTCAATTCTTGCATTGTTTCCCACATATATCCACTTATTACCAGCTAGTACTCGACAGTACTCCACGTATGTAGCTTGATCACGAGCTACATGATTCTTTGCTCCTGAATCTATAATCCACAAAGGATAAGAATCAGCCAACAACACTGAACTAGCAACATAAAACTCATGAAAAGAAGACAAACATGGATCTACCTTTTTCGGCTCAGTACATTCCCGAGAAAAGTGGCCTTTCTTGCCACAGTTATAGCAACTCAACTTGCTCTTAGGTTTCTGTCCATACTTTTTTCCTTTAACATTCTTCTTGATTGGTTCCTGCCCAGCATCAGCAGCTTCTTTTCCTTTTCCCTTTCCTTTTCCTTTCTTGAACCACCTTTTCATATTCTTGGATCTAGAACCTTCAGCTACAAAAGTTTGTCCAGAAATCCTTGCGGATTCAATTCTCTCCGCCTCCAGTTCAACATGGCGTGAGACATCAATAAAAGTCTTAATACTTTCATTATGTGTAAAGTTCTGTTTCATTGATTCCTAAGAATCAAGATGGGAGCGGATACTGCCTGCACCTGTTGTTCATCAGTCAACTCATGACCAGCAGTTTTTAGCTCTCGAATCATATTCCCCATTTCCCTCAGATGTTGGGTCATGGAGACATTCGGGCGTTTCTTATAGCTGTCAAATTTGATTATCAGCTGACGAAGCTTGCTTAAGCTAACTCCACTGTATTTATTTCTCAGGGCAACCCAGATAGCATGAGTTGATGGTAATGGCTCATACTCATATACCAGGTCATCTACCATTGAACTAATCAAAATACCCTTAGCAATGGAATCCTTTTTCTTCCATGCCTTATAGGTATCAAGATCACGTTTATGCTGAGCTATAGAACCATCTGCAGGTTCTACCATAAATTGATTTACAACTTCTGGAACTTCTTGTTCCTCAAGTACATATTGTATCTTAAGGTGTCATATCTTGTAGTTGCCCCTTTTAATTTTTCTCCTTTGTATTTCAGCTATTATATTCTTCGTTGTCATGATCTAACATAAATAAATGCATTATTTAGTTATTCAGTATAACTCATACGCATGTAATTAATAACTAATTGTAAATTAGAGTTGGTTTACAAAATCAAGTGATAACTACGTTCTCACTCATCGTCCGTATATCCAATCTAATAAACATTGATTAGTTATTTTACATACATCCCATCATATGAACTAATCATAAATGAACTTATCATTTAAATGAAATGAACTAATCATTAATAAGTTTGTTAACACATAACATAACTTTTTATAAAATTGTTCGTACATAAAGACAGTAACCACTATATGACTCAAAAAAAAACTGCACGAGCAAATACTGTTTGTACATAACAACAGTAACAAAGATAAGACACTAATAAACTAGATAAGTTAGCACCACTCCCACTAGGACAAACACTAGTGCAGTGATAAACTCCATCCCTTTTATCCCAGACTTGATCTGAAGTAAGTCAACTTCAGGATCCTCCATAGATTCTATAGGATCTTCTTCTGGATCCTCCTCAATTTTTTTCAATTAGATCCAACTCGAATTCCTCAGGATCCTCCTCGAATTCTACTGGATCCTCTGTTGGATCCTCTTCGAATTCTACATGATCCTCTTCCAGATCATCGTCAGAATCTTCTAGATCCTCTTCTGAAAAATTTTGGCGAAGAAGTTCTCTACACAACTCGGTATATGAGATACGACATTCATAGCATCCCCATATATGGTGTGCCACTTCCCTAGCAGCCCTTGGTAACAAACGAATCAATGTTCCAATTCTGTAGTCATCCAAGATTGAGAACTCTTCCTGCTCGAGTTTCTAAAATAGTCGATCCAACTTACCCATATTTCCTTGGATTCCAAGAGTCAGACTATAGTCAACCTCCTCAATTTGCTCCAATAGCTCATTGCGTCGCTCATTGTGATGGGTCATCGTGGTAATAAACCTCGGAATCTGGATTTGAAATTCACAATGTCAGTACAAAACCAACAAACCAATAACAAAATTGGTTCAATTCAATTCACATATATGCATAAACCCACAGAGTCATAAACAGATAAGAAAAATAAATTTTCTTAATTTGAGGAGCTCTATTGACTAACACATTGGGCTGATCGATTAGGAAATCGAATCCTTAGTCTGGGTCCATTGTCCTCATTAGAACTAATCTAATCGGACAGGGATGACTTATCTTAGTTGTTTTTGTTTAAACGTTAGCTCATTTAATTCAAAGTCAAATCTATTGATCGAACCAAACAAATCAGTTCTAGTTTGTATCAGACTGATCTGATTAAACCAACTAAAGATTTGAACGGGATTAGGTCTTATTGAACCAATAAGATCTGGTCAAACCAACTAATGATTTGAACTTGATTGATATAATGCATAAAAATCCTAATCTTTATTATTTTAAATGCAATCAGTGATATAAAAAACATGATTTTTTTAATATTTAAAGCATAAAAGTAAATATTAGAAGTTTTTTTTCAACACCAACGAAACTTGTGTTTCATTTTTCTCTACCGCCGACCACATCCATATGACCTCCACTGTGATGCAAACATCGGCCAAGGGAGAGAACAAAACAAGAGTCAGTCCTAGCGATAGTCAACACCGTCGCGATTTTTTTCACCGCGACGAACACAGTTAATCGCTAGCGTACAGCATGACCGAGTGGGATCGTCGATTCGCGATGCTAACAATTAGTTTACCGACTCAAAAGAAATCCGCTGACACAAAGCCGCAATTTTTAGACGAAGTAATTTCATGCTACTTAGAACCTTATGACTCTGATACCATTGTAGATTCTAATGCATGATAAAAAATGAATCTGCGAAATTGTAAATGGTAAATACTTACAGTGATATTCACAAATCCTTCGTTGTTCTTCGTGCTTGTTATTGGAAGAACGATCACGGAATCGGAAAGTCCTTCAGCTTGTCACAAACCAAATCCCATTGCGTTTGGATGTTCTTCTCCAATTTCCTCTGGTCATCCCTCTTGGATGCACCCCCTCCCCTTTTATAGTAGAGGGTCTAGGGAAGGGGAGGGGGGAGAAGTGGGAGAAGTGGGTTCTGCCCACTTCACCCACGTTTCCAACTTCCTACACACTTAACATCTGGTTCTCAATGTGTGAGCAAGAAGCGAAAGAGGATTAATAACAAAGAAAAAGGAAAGCAAACTATAAATTTTGGAGACAATGACCATAAGGAGCACAAGAAACAGGATAAGGAATGCACTTGTTTCTTTTGCAAAAAGAAAGGTCATATAAAGAAAGACTGCCTCAAGTACGCCAACTAACATGTAAAAAAGGATAAACTTCTCAACTTTGTTAGTTCAGAAGTCAATTTAACTATTGTCACACCCCCAGAGGCCCATGCTTGCTCGAAAATCGGGCAGCATCTCCCCTGTACGGCAGACAAGTTGGGACAAATATACATACACTCCAATCATAAAAGATGGCTCAGCCATCATGACAGGAAATAAAAAAACACAACCACACAGTTGTATATCAATATGAATAATAAAGATATAATAACTTAAACATAACAAAACCTTACGTCTTTTCGCAGAAATAAAGCTAAGCAAAAGTCTGAATACAAAGAAAAACTCCAACATGAGTCCAAAATAAACATACCTCTACTACGAGTATATCGGACCAATAAAACATATCCATTCTATGAAGTAAATGCGAAAAACAATGAAAATGCAAAAACAAAGTACTGCGATAGTAAACCAAATACGCAACAAACTTGACACCGTGGGGCTGACAACTGAATCCTCTTCTGGCTCCAAGTAATGCAACTACCTACTACCTGAAACAAAAATAGGAAGCAGGGGTGGTGAGTCCGGGCGGACTCAACGGGTATATGAATAGACAATAGCATGACATCAAAGGGTATATGAAACAATAGAATGCAATAGTGTACAATCTCTAGGAAAATAGAAAAACTCAAAATATGTATAAAACAACGTAAAATACCTACGACATAGCATAGTATCAACAAACATGCTTATCAAACAAATGCAGCAACCATAGCTCATATAAATGCAACAACCACAAGAAAATGTATAAATGCAATAGATGCATATGATGCAATAACA
Source organism: Boesenbergia rotunda (assembly GCA_024364735.1). NCBI lineage: Eukaryota > Viridiplantae > Streptophyta > Magnoliopsida > Zingiberales > Zingiberaceae > Boesenbergia > Boesenbergia rotunda. The sequence continues at coordinate 95,466 of JAGFNQ010008567.1, read as the reverse complement.
TGTGTCACCACTGACGCCAGTCAAGCCGCCAACACATTACATCTATGCGGCCGAGTGGGTAGGGATGTGACAACTGTACGCACTTCAACGAATACCACAAATATATGTGGTTGAGTGGACAGGATGCTGGGGAGCCAACTACTCCAAAACCCCGATATATAGGGGGAGCTATCAACAGCTCTAATATCCCACGGAAACAACGGTGAGGGTGTCAACTACTTGCCTATAACTCCAACATTCACTGTGCATGAGTGGTCGAGTATGGCGTAATAGGACGGTTGCTCCCACTCTAGCAACTACCACAACAAGTGGTTGAATGACAAAGCAACTAAATGACTAACGATGGCTTAACCATATGGAAGCCCAACAATCGTCAGTATGCAACGGTGCAGGTATGGTGTATGATACCAATAAGCACAAACAACCGAATAACAACGAACAACTGAATAGCAACGATGCAACTACAAAAGCAACCAACCAAAACTAACGAATATGCAACTAAACTACTAGGTAGGGTGTCTCTAATGCCAACCATCCTAGAGGTGGTTATGATAAGTACTCGTGTACAAGCGATACTTTACAGAATAGAAAATCAACAAGAGACTGTACGGATATGAATTTTCGATTAAACTCGAAGGTCAAATAAAGAAAATATCAACAGGCGGTATAAAATAAATAACAACAAGGAACATGGTCAAGCAAACCTATTTAGACATAACATGTAACGCCCCAAAATTTCCCATATGAAATATTATCATGAAATATTATGAATTCATAAATATGAAATATTATGGAATTCATGAAATAGTATCATGAAATATTATGAAATATTATGAATTCATAAATATGAAATATTATGAAATTCATGATATATTATCATGGAATATTATGAAATATATGAATTCATAAATATGAAATATTATGGAATTCATGAAATAGTATCATGAAATATTATGAATTCATGGAATATAATTAATATTATGAAATTTCATGATGGGCTTGGCTTAATGGGCTTTGATATGGATTAGTGCAAAATGTGATAAAAAGGAGGAAGCAAGGATTGAACCTTGAACCTCCTAGTTGCACTCACCATGTCATAACCAATGAACCAAGCAATGTTTCTTGTAGAGGGAATAAGAAACATGCTTGTTAAAAGCTAGGGAGGTGAAGAGACATGTCTTTTCATGAGAAAAGTATAAATAAGGGAAGTTGGAATAACTTCCTCTTTCTCTTCTTCTTCCTCCCCTCATCACCGAAATTCTCTTCTTCTCCCTCTCCATTTTCGAAAAGTAAACCCTAGGGTTTTAACCCTAGGGAATTGGAAGGAAGAAGAACCCTTTAAGGTTCTTGCCTTCTACTAGGGCCAAGATTGCTAAGAGAAGGCAAACAAAGGAAATACTCACCTTCCTTCAACCAAGAGCACCTTAAGATCTTAGAGAAGTAGAAATCAAGCGAAAGGATGTAAGTATCCCCTCGCCTGCAGTGTAATAGTTGTGGTGTGATTATTCTCCTTGATTTTTCAAGAATGAGGACTTCTTCTCCATTGCATGTTTCGGCCACCCCCTTTGGGGAAGGCCTTGGTTCTTTCCTTGATACATGAGAAGACCTTTGAGACTTAGAGTATATATGTATATTGAATTTCTTCATGATGGTATGAACAAAAGAAAGAAAAACTAGGGGTTACACTCCTTGTAAGTTTCGGCCACCCTTAGAGGAAGGCCTTGGGTTCTTTTGTTACATGATTAGACCCTTGGAACTTAGGATATATGTATATGTGGTTTATGCAAGATGTGGTGAACAAAACATAGGGCTTTGTGCTTGAAGGAGTTTCGGCCACCCCCCCTTGGGGAAGGCTTTTGGTTACTTTTTGTCACATAAGTAAACCCCTTAGCACTTAGAGTATATGTGTATGTGTATCCTTCAATATGTTGTAAACAAAACCTAGGATTTAGAACTTGGATGGGTTTCGGCCAAGGCCTAGAAAAAGGGGTTAGTGAGGGTTGAATTATCCTAAAATATGTCCATGTTTAATGTATTGTAGGATAGTGTATACAAGGTGTTTGTATGAATGTATGTGAGAATATTTAGTTCAAACCTTAATTTTCCCTATACTTAAGTTTCGGCCAACCCTAGGAGGACTAAGGTTTAGGGTTGTATAATTATCTCATGATGTGCTTTATGTTTAATAAGTTGCATGAATAATATGTGAAGGCTAAACTACCCTACGGGACATGATTATGTTAGCAAAGTAATATGTATGAGCATGTATGGAATATGATATATGTATGAACATGTATGGAGTATTATGTACGTATGAACATGTATGAAATATGATGCACGTATGAACATGTATGAAATATGATGCATGTATGAACAAGTATGAAATATGATGTATATATGAACATGTGTGAACTATGATGTATGTATGGACATGCATGAAATATGATGTATATATGAGCATGCCTTATAGTCCCTGGGGGGCACCTTTATGAAATTGCATGTGATATGTTAAAATGCTTGAAGGGATACTCAAATAAGTATGGGATCAAGAGCACCCCTTATGTTGTGTGGTGTGTCCCTACGGGATCATGAGCACCCTTGAAGAGTGGTGTGTCCCATAAGAGTGAATATGGAGTATTCCTTAGCATATATGTAAAAGCATGATAAGTATTTTACTTTTAAGTTGTGTACCCGACTCGTAAGGGGGTCGTTAAATAAATCCGGGGTGCATGTTAACGTGGCTCCGGTAGGACGGAAGGGTCCTGCTCTAATGAATTGGTGGCTCGCTACCCCAATTCATTAGGGAACGCGCAATAGTTCCGCGTGATAGTTGGTACATAACAGGGCCCAATATGATATGGATGTATTTTTAAGTAATACCATTATGGAATTGTTTTGAAAACATTCATTGAAAGCATTTGCTATATGTGAAGAGTATGCTTATGGTACTTGATACTGCATGCTTAGAAACTTAGATGTTTAATATGCTTTGATGAACTTATACTTATGATTGATTATGTGTACATGTTATATTCTTTCGCACGGATTTTGCGAGTAGGACAGGATCCTTACTAAGCATTTTGCTTACTAGTTTATGTGTTGTCTTATGCTGTAGATAACACTTAAATGGAAGGAAGAGGCAGGAGGCTGAAGATGTGTGGGGTGGTGGCTCGGGAAGAAAGATTTCTATATCTACATATTTATGCTTATGTTATGCTCCTTGACAATAAGTATTAGTGATTAGGATTGACATGGCATGATAGTGTTTACCTTGGAGGTCTCTTATACTTGATTATGTTATGAGTTACATTACTAGTGAGGCTATCATGTTATAGAATGACATTTGATAATTTTTGCAAGCATGCTTAGTACCTAGTTCCCTTAAGTCCTTGCATTGTTGTTTTAATGTCATGCTAGAAGATAGAAATAGAAAAAAAAAATATATTACTATATGATTGAATGGACGTAACCCCGCCCCGAGAGTAGATATAAGGGCGGGCGTTACATAACAAGCCATGCATTTTAAGATAAAAGAACTACAAGACTATAAAGGAGAAGTACGCTCCTTTTATGTAGAACATGTCCAAATAAATCTCCTGTCCAAGACCTTGTATCCAATCAGGGTCCCGTACCAAGATTAGAATTGAACTACTTATACAATTAAATATATTAGCTAATTAAAATACTAACCATGATTAGGATAAATCATAATGATAATACCTATTCAATTAACTCACAAATAATAATTGTTTCCTTATTAACCCCAGTGAGACTAACAACTATCATCATATAATTAATCATGATTAACCAATTAACTCAATATAATGATTAGAACTATTATGAATCCAATTCCAAAACGAACGGATATAAAGCCTACCACAACCTAGCTCATGGTAGAAATGTAAAACAAAGCTAAACATTTAAATGTTACTAACAACTTCGTGCTTCAATCTTCAACTGAAACTCAATGCCACAGACAAAACTAAACCAATCCAACATCACCAAACCACAAACCCCTTTCCACCTCTATAGCCCACGACAGGTGAGTAAGATCAACGATCTAAACCAACATCTCATGGCAAGGTAGATGTATAGTCAACAAGGCTAAACAAGATAGAAAAAACACCTTTTAATTAGGTATAACTTCATCCACACACTTATAATTTAACCCTAAGCTTCATTATAGCTTACAGATCCAAAAACCATAGCTATCCCAAAAATAAACATAAAAATAAAAATAATAAAAACAAACCGAACCAATATTAAATCACAATAACCTACTGCTCAACACATATAAACTCATCCACTTCGAATTCAAGAGAACAAATTCCACTTCAAACCTAGCCACATCCAACATCCTTACAATTGATCAAACATCAAATATCAACCTTAAACTCTGAGAACTAGGACTGCGGTTTCAAAATAAAACAATGATAAATTGCTACCCAACTCCACAGCCTATTTGCCATCACACGCAACCCTATTTAGCAATCCCACGACAGGAAACCAAGGGAAAACAACGCAATTAACCAAAATAAACTCCCATTGGAACTCCCGGCAACCAACACAGAACATCTACAAGAAAGCCTGTGAGTTCAACCAATAACCAAATCCATATCAAGTTCAACCCTAATGATAAATTCCTAAATGATCAATGTCATACCTGAGTTGGCACTGACCACAATTCTTCTTCCCTAATCAAAAACCAACGCTAGGGCTCAGCTAAGAGGAGAACAAAATGTTGCCTCATGCTCACGCCGGACACGAAAAGGAGAAGATCCGCTGCGAGGGAGAGGAATCACGAGGGAGAGAGTGTCAGCGTTGGTGCGGTGCAGGGAACCGCTCGTGCGGTAGTTCGGCGACGTTGGGGCGGCAATGAGAGGCATGGGGCGCAATTCAAGCAACGAGACGCACGGTGTCCTGTTCGTGCGCGCCGAAGAAGACGAAGAAGGGAGGAGAGGTTAGGGCTCGGCGGCGGCAGAGATGAGAAGTCGAAATCGATCGCAAGAGGGGTGGGGTTTTTTTCATAGGAAAAGGAGAAAAAAAGAAAGGAAAAGGAGATTTTATAATTTTGGCCTTTTTGCAAAAAGACCCTCCAAGTTCTGTTAATTCCAACAAGGCCCCTAATTTTCGGTTTTAATCATAACCCCTTAAATTTTCAGTATTCAACAACTATTGTACCCACTGACACTTGGTGAATAGATACTGGTGCTACTACTCACATAAGTGTTACTATACATGGTTGTCTCAGGAGCCGACTTTCGCTTGAAGGTGAAAGATACATCTATATAGGGAATGGAAAGAAGATTGCATTCGAGTCTACTAGTGTTTTTAGGATTTATTTAGGAACTAATATCTATTTGGATTTAGACAATACATTCATTGTACTGTCTTTTAGACGGAACTTAATTTCAATTTTTTGTTTGGACAAATCAGGTTATTCTTGTTCATTTGGAAATAGAATATTTAGTATTTTCTTTAGTTTAGTTTTGATTGATAATGGCTCTTTGGTTAATAAACTTTATAAATTAAACACCTTTACTCTTATGGTTGATAACGTAATAATGCATAGTATAGGTACGAAATGTAAATTGACCAATGAGAATTCTTCTATGTTGTGGTATAGGCGTTTAGGACATATATCTAAATGATGCATAGAAAGGTTAATGTCACGTGAAATTCTTGATTCCGTTGACATGTCAGACTTGGATGCTTGCATAGAGTGTGTTAAGGGGAAGACAACTAACAAAAGCAATAAAGGAGCTAGCTATTGTAGTGACGTTTTAGAGCTAATACATATGGACATTTATGAATCATTCCCTAAGACATCTTGGAATGGGCATACATATTTTATTAGCTTCAAAGATAACTATTTCAGATTTGGCTATCTGTAACTTATTCATGAGAAATCGCAATCTTTAGACATGTTCAAAATTTTCAAAGCTGAAGTTGAACTTCCACTAGGAAAGAAAATTAAAACCATCCGATCTAACCATAGAGGAGAATATTATAGTCAATATGATAGATCAGGTGAATAATGTCTAGGACCTTTTGTAAATTACCTTGCTGAGTGTGAGATTGTGCATCAGTATACCATGCCTAGTACACCTAGTCAGAATGGTATAGCTGAGCGTCGCAATCGAACCCTAAATGATATTGTGAGAAGTATGATAACTTTCACTTCTCTACCAGAGTTTTTGTGGGGTGAGACACTCAAGACTACAGTTTACCTACTCAATAGAGTATCTAGTAAGACAGTAACTAATACCTCATTCGAGATGTGGATGGGTAGGAAGCCTAGCATTATGAATTTACACATCCGGGGTTGCCCAGCTGAGGCTAAGTCTTACAAGCCTAATGAAAGGAAATTGAACTCTAGAATTGTTAGCTGCAATTTTGTGGGTTACTCTGAGAAATCAAAGGGGTATAAATTTTATGATCCCTCTAATAGATCCTTCTTCAAAACGGGAAACTCCAAATTCATTAAGGACTGTGAGAGTGATAAAATTAGGGAAATATCTTTTGAGGAAAGCGTTGGCCATACTCTTATAGTCACTACTAGTGCAATTAGTGGTGGTATAGTTACCATACCGCACATTATGGATATTGCACATCCAGTGAGCGTAGTGAACCAAGATATTCCCATAACATCTCCAATGCAATTGGTAGAACCTACCACTGAAATTAAAGTATTGCCTCATATTGATGAGCAAGTACCTCAACCACCTCAAACACAAGTGCCCTTAAGGCGATTCATAAGGGAACGGAGAATCACAAATTCTCGTGATTATGTTTATCTCCAAGAGCATGATTTTGATATAGGGTTGGAAAGTGATTCTACATCTTTCCAAGAAGTCAAACAATGCTCTAACCTTGAAAGGTGGATTAACGCCATGCAAGAAGAGTTGAAGTCTATGACAGACAATGATGTTTGGGAAATTGTCGAATTACCTAAAAGATCGAAATCTATTAGTTGTAAGTGGATATTTAAAACCAAGCAGGACTCGAAGGGCAATATCGAAAGGTATAAGGCTCGTCTTATTACCAAGAGATTTACTCAGAAAGAAGATATTGATTATAAGAAGATTTTTTCACCTGTGTCGACGAAAGACTCTCTTAGGATAATCATGACACTTGTAGCTCATTTTGATTTGGAGCTACATTAATGGGCATAAATATAGAGGAGTCTATATATATGGTGTAACTGGAGAATTTTGAGTCCTCAAACTCAAATCATATAGTATGTAGATTAAAGAAGCCCGTTTATGGTTTAAAACAGGCATCCCGTCAATGGTATCGAAAATTTGATCAAGTGGTTACCTCATTTGGATTTAGAGATAACCCCATTGATTAGTGCATATATGTCAAGTTCAATGGGAGCAAGTTTGTTATACTTGTTCTGTACGTGGATGATATATTGCTTACGAGCAATAATAAGAGTCTGCTATATGAAACCAAGTTATTTCTATCTGGTAAATTTGAAATGAAAAATCTTGGTGAAACATCTTTTGTTCTAGGCATTCAGATCTATCGTGGTCGTTCAAGAGGAATTCTTGGACTTTCATAATAGGCCTATATTGAGAAAGTGCTTATAAGGTATGGCATGCAAACTGTACACCTGGTGTCACATTTGTGTCAAGCGGTGACAAGTTCAGCTTACAGTAGTATCCATGACTTGAACTTGAAATAAAGGAGATTGAATAATTCCCATATGCATCAGCAGTAGGAAGTCACATGTATGCACAAGTTTATACTTGACCAGATATATCATTTATAGTTAGGATGTTAGGCAAATATGTTAATAACTCAGGACCGTCGCACTGAAAAGCAATTAAAGAGTGATACGGTATTTGTAAAGAACTAAAAGACACATGCTCACATATTGGAGGTCAAATCACCTAGAGGTGATTGATTATTCAGACTCCGATTTTACTGGATGATTGGATAGCAGGAGGTCCACTTTGGGCTATATGTTCATGCTTACTGGAGGGACTATATCTTGGAAGAGCATCAAACAGATGCTAGTAGCCACATATACTATGGAAGTAGAGTTGGTAGCATACTATGAAGCATCCAATCACGAGATTTGGCTATGAAACTTTATTATAGCATTGTAGATCGTTGATGGCATTGACAAAACACTGAGGATCTATTGTGATAATAAAGCTGTAGAACTTTATGCCAAGAACAACCGTAGTTCGTCGAAGTCCAAGCACATCGACATCAAGTTTCTAGTGGTTAAAGAGAGAGTTCAGAGTCGTCAGATCATGATAGAGCATATCAGCATAGATTCCATGTTGGCCGATCCACTCACCAAAGGCTTGATGTCTAAAGTGTTTCATGCGCATGTTGTGGATATGAGATTCTTCTTATGAGAGAAAAACTCATCTAGTGGGAGTTTGTAATTATTTTATTGTTTTATATTAATAAAGATGAATTTTTTGTTTTGATTATTGTATGTACTTAAAGTTTAAAATATTAATGCAAATTCATATGTTTATTTGACACTCTGAATATGATATCATGATTTACTACTGTTGTTTAACATTTGGTATTTGTAAATATGATATAAATTCCTTTTAGAATTATAAAGTTTGGATCATGATTTGTTATTGCAGTTTAGCATAAAGTATTTGCAAATATGAGCAGACTCTTTTGGGTCACTTTGGACCAGTTGAAAATTGGCATATACTGATCACATTTCATGTAATTTCCACTCTATACATCCACGTCTTAATCTATGTCGTTAATAACATTAGTCTTGTGATTACTGTTGGGGCTTGTAACGATCATATAAAGTAGCTATGACCTCTTAGTCCTATACCAATAAAAATAATGGACCAGATTCTTTATAGGAATATCTTGTACCATAAAGTTTGATATTAGCTAAATTTAACTTGTATTTAACATATAACTCACATATAGCCCAAGTGGGAGATTGTAGGATATTATTATCCCTATTAGATAGACTTATTTGTAAGTTGCACATGGAAATACAATCTGAATCTTTAAAGTGATTTAACTTATGTTTATTGGGTTTCGGATTATTAGATCCGGGGGTTCAGTGTATAGAACCCTTTAGCCCAATCTGTTATTTTCTATGGGCTAATAATAGATTGGATTCCTATATAAAGGGGAGGTCCCCAAGGGTTTAGGGCATCATCTTGACCTAGTTTCTTGTTCCCCATTGATAAGAAGTTTTATGGCGCCGTCAACCCTAAGCCCCTTGGAAGATCCTCATTCTTCTTTTCGCTGCATCTTGTTCCACAGGAATCAAGCCAAGGATGCTACGACAAGGACGATGGCTCTTCAATTAGGTTCCTTGACTTTCGGTTTATATTTTTTATTCTTGTTATGCCATGATTCGAAGAAACAATAGATCTATGATCATATGTCTTATGTTTTCTCTTTCGAGTTCTTATTTTGTTTCTAGAATTCATGCGGTTAGGAGAAAACCAAAATTCTATCAATATCATCTCTTTCAATTTGTCAAACAACAAAAATCATTTAAGAATATCATTGTAAAGTTTAACAATCAACATAAAATTGTTAATGTAATTGACCTCTAGTTAAGATTGACTATGGTATAGATTGAGGTTTCAGTATTTGAGCAATATGATTGTATAATATGTTTGATAATTAGAGATGGAACTTTAAGTGGGTCAAGATTAATCAAACACTTGATAGATGAAAAGTCTACGATATTCAGATAGACTAGACACTTAGCATTGGAGAAATTCAACTATTGTTGGTAATAAAAGTTCTCAAAAATCATGGAAGTTAAACGTTAGACATGTGAGGGAAATCTAAATAGGTCAAGGAGTGTTGGATGCTAGGTAGGTGATAGAAGTCTTGATGGGTCAATATGGACCTAAGGCTAAACAAGCAAAAATTCTAGCAGGTTAAAGTTGACTCAAGTCTGAGCAAGTAAAAGTCTTAGTGAGTTAAGGGTAATCAACATTGTGGGTGAAATCCTAGAAATGAAGAGTCTTTAAGAGAAGTCTTAATCGATTGAGGAAGTGTTGACTGATGAAATAGAAGTCAGCTAATGAATCCAAAATTATAAAGTTATAGTTGGGATTGATTCGAGATTTGAATCAACCGATTGAAGCTAATACTAGTCTATTGATGGAGGAGTCACTCAACTCGGGCTTAAATGAGAACAAATAAAATATTTTCTAGTCGATTCGGTAATCCATTGAAAATGATAAAATTGGTTGACTGTTGACCAAAACAAAAAAAAACTTTTGATAACCTAGGATACAAATAAACTTCGGTAATAATCAAATTTTGCACACCTGCAATGTGGTAGTCGACTAAAATGAAGAAATCAATCAATTGATCAGCAAACAATCTATTAGAATTTTGTGGAATCGTTCATGAATAGAAATCTTATAAAAGAGAATTTTGTGGAGATTTTGATTTATCTATTCATGACGGTTCTTGAGAAAACATTGTTATATTTTAGAGCCTTCGAGAGTAAATCAAACCAAGCAAGAAAAGAGATCTTCTCGATTGTAATTTAATTTATTAAATTAAGTTTGTTTTTTTCCTTATATTTCTTGTGTTGCTCTAAGAATTGGTTATGGTAAGAGGTTTCTTTGTCTCGGGAAGATTTTCAAATAGGAGAAAGTATGGCAGTGATTTCGGAAGTGATCCACTAATGAATTATAGTGGTAATTTATCAACTCTTTACCATCTCAACTATGCCCGTGAAGGCATCCACTAACGAATTATAGATCGTAGAGTAGAAATTGAAATTCCAAACCATATAAAGGATAGTTAATCTTATGCTTGTGTCTTATATCTGTGTTTTGATTTATAATTCCACTGCACACTATCATGTATGTTGTCGTCACAAGCACGATTGAATAAAAAAACTATGTGTCTATTCATCCCCTCTAGCCACATCATTCGATCCAATAAAAATCATAATATAATATATAACATAAACATAATATGATATTCAATCATAGATGAAATGAGCTTTTATAAAACTATCATATAAAATGTAAATTCACACACAAACTAGTGAAAGTAAGATAATTTCATAGACTGAGATAAAAGAAATTACAAAAATAACTGACATATAATAGTTAAACCAAATGCAAAAGTGCAAATGCACCATGCATTAAGATTTTATTACAATATGATAACAATATAACTAATCAGAAAATTTACTAAAAATATCTTTTGCATTTGATGCAAAGAAAATCTCTTCAAGCATCATTTAACATTATTTGAACATTGTCTTGTTTGAATAGTTGAAAGTTAAACAACTATGAGTGGCATCTACTTCTTAATGTTGATTAGGTTACTTTCCACTTATTTGGATTGTGAATGAATGAAGTGAATCTTTTTATAATAGTTCCATGTTTCTTGGGTTTATTCACTTGTTTCTTGACATTTTACTATAATTTTCATTAGATGACTTCCTTATCACTTCTTTGTGCTTTGGCATACTTTTGGCCAATGAAGAGATTCACTTAAAGTAATAATTCAATAATTATATGGTGGTCTGTTCAGTTTCCTGATTTACTTCTCTACAAATGAGGGCCAACCATGCTCGGGATCACCGTATGATCTTTCACCAAATAATTCAATAATCATGCATAATGCATCTTAATGATTGCCTCTTGAAGTAAAATGTATTTTGAAATCTTATAGCAAATTTGTAATAATATGATAATGGGACATGTTTATTTTGGAATTGTGCATGAGAAAACTAAAGTTTATGGAATAACAATGGCACATGACAAGTGGTATGCACATAATGATTCAAGAACATACCTTTCATAACATTTGAGGATAAGGCAATCCGTGTGACATCCAAATGAATATGTATCTTTTAGTTCAATCTAGATTTGGTGATGGACCTAAATGGAGAAATATCATTTGAGATATTTCTTAGTTTCTTAGAAACTTCAATTTATTTAAATGATTCAGGTCTATGCAAATATGTTTTTAAGAAAAAAATATTTAGTTAGAGACAAATAAAGCTTAAACTAAGAAAAGAGATTCGAGACATAGAAAAGATACATATGTTTATAAAATATCAGTGGTTGAAACATTTATATTATTAAAGAAACTTATAGAAGTAAATGAGAAATAGACAAGACAAAAATTAGGGCCAAATTGGTGGAGAAAAAGTTGGCCAACCTTGGTTTAAATCTAAACAATCCTGATTTAGTCACCAAGTGGAGTGGTAATTGATAGTGATCGAAGATCGGCAAGAAAAGAGTGAATTGCCCCTGAAAATAAAAACTACTATCTTTTGATTATCATAAACAAAAATGTTGATTAGTTCAAACTAAAGCAAACATTAATAGAAAAACTATAATAAAAAAAGAGGCACACAGATGTTTACTTGGTTGCAACTAGGATGGTTGCTAATCCAAGGGAAGTATAATGTTGATCTCCTGAATAAATTCCTTCAGGTGGAAAAGCCTCTTACAAAATGAAAACTCAGAAAAAAGAATAAAAAACTACAAAGAATTCATTTGCTCTTAATTAAATTGAATGAGTGAGTTGGAACTGAGCTATGGGGGTGTATTTATAGCCCCGGTCAATTCTATCCGAATGCTGACGTGGCACTATAGGGGTGCCCGAGTGCTTGAGGGCGCCTGACATGTGGCTTGAGGGTTATGTTAGGACCGGGTGCATGTTGACAAGGATACGAGTTCGTAAAATTTTAAATTTTTACGTGCAGCGGAAGAATTAGCATAAAATAATTTCTCAAATTATTTTAACCACGTATCTAGCATGAAACCTTATGATGTGTGGACATGATCATAAATTAAAACTTTGCGGAAAAGTAAACTAATTTACTTAGTACCTCGCGTAACTCGAAGTAAGGGACGAGATCCAACCGTAGCGTCCCTTGGAAGCTCCGCCTCTATTCGCGTCCACGCCGAGTTCTCTTCGGGATGACTTCGCAAAGCCACGAGTTTTGTGTCGACGAGAACTACTAGATTCTCCAAAGACACAACTAGAAAATCAAGAGAGAAGGATGGAAACTAACCACCAAGTAACGGAATCAAAATTCCGGGAAAGGAAGGAAGGAGTCGCGATCCGCTTCTTCTTCTTCTTCGGCACGAACTTGGTGGAGGAAACTCACGGGCACCCTAGGTGCTTGCGCCGGCCCTAGGGGAGGAGAGAGAGCCGACCCTAGAGAGAGAAAGGGCGTCGGCCCTAGAGAGAGAGAGAGTTAGAGAGAGAGAGGGAGAGAGTTAATCTCTTGATCAATCTATTAAGGAAATCAAGCCTAGCCTTGGTTCCTTTATATAGTAGCCTCTCCCTTGCCAAGTCTCCCCTTTAACGGAATTTTTCATAAGAAATTTATCCTATAAATTTTCTTTATGAATTATTCCGTTTAAACCAAGTTTTATTATAACTAATTTTATAATAAAACAAATACATCTCTCCTTTTATTATGGAATAAATTTTACAAGAAATTTATAAATTTTCTTATTATGGAAAAATCAATTCATAATTGATTTTATAAAATTAAAATAAACCATTCCATGGATCATTTTAATTTCCATAAAAAAGAATAAATTTCTATAAATTTTTTTATATAAATTTCTTTATACAAATTTATTTATCCATAATTTATAAAACAAATCGCACTTGATTTATTTTATAAAATAAACCAAATAAATTGGTTCTCTCATTTATTGTGGCCGGCCAAACCAAAGAGGGTGGGCACCCTCTTTGGCCGGCCACTTCAAGCCCAATCCCTCGCGAATTAAACTCATTTAATTCGCCCGATAAGCCTTCAAAAGACTTAGCCATTATAAGCTTCCATTGCGCCTCTGATTAATTCAGATTCGACTTATTTCTCTTGATTGGAAAATCAATTTTCAACTCGTTTTAAATCCCTCGGATTACTCGTAGTGCGTGTGACTAAATAGGCTTTCGATTTATGTTGGCCGTCTATAATCAACTAATTATAGAACGATCATGAGTGGCACCTAGTAGTACATCATGACCCCCAATTAATCGAAAGATCAACGGTTGACCTCAGAATTATTTCTGAAACCCTTCAGCAGCTCTAATGAATCGTGCCTCATTCCCTTCACCATCTTATACCCACTTGGTTCAGGACATGGTCTGTGTGCGTCATTCCCCACTAGGCTGACTACGTCACACCTAGCCCAAGTAGTGTCTTTCTCGTCCTTTGGATTTCTAATTACTCTCATGTATTTAAGAGACTCATACTCTAAACATGACATGCTCTGGCCAGAGGCTTTGAGTAACAATCCGACGATAGGCCTGGGTATACATCTCCTCGCAAGGAGTGGTGAATCCTTTGTAGGCTGTTCAAACATCTTCGGGCACTTCGGCTTATACCCAATCATCCTGGGTCCACACCTCCTTGGAGATGCTTGCTTAAGATGTTAAAGTATAAGTCTCCATGACCAAGATGACTTGAACACCGCAAGACAAAGGAACATCGCACTTAAGCTGCAGTAAGAACTTCAATGACATATCTATATAGATTACCATATGAAGTTTTACAGCTAGTCACTCCAATGAACTAGTTCCCTTAACTAGCATCCATGTTTATCTCCGGACATCCCAATGTCACCAGCCAGTGAGAATCAGCTGATTAGAGAATAACCCATGCTAGTCTCAACAGAATTGATAGTGTCCGTTTTTATCAATTCATCGACTAGGGATATTTTCAATACTTCACAATTGCACATGTAGAGATAATCACTAGTTGTGATCTCATCACAAATTCTCTTATGCTGTGAATTGTATTGCGGACATTCAGTAGATGAGTTTAAGATCCCAATCAAATACACAAACATGTATACTCAAATAGTGAATTTTCATTTATTAAAATAAATGTTTACAATCATAAGGCGATTGCCTTAGGACACTTCTCTCATATCACTAACAAACTCCCACTTGGCCTAATGCCAATCGCTACGGTATCCAATACCACAGGCTCTAACATGACCCTCAAACTTGCTCTGAGGCAAGGCCTTAGTTAAAGGATCCGCTAAATTCCTTTCAGTGGGAATTTTCTCAATTTGTATATCATTCCTACTTATAATCTCTCTGATCAGATGATAGCGGCGAAGCACGTGTTTGGATCGCTGATGAGACCTTGGTTCCTTTGCTTGTGCAATAGCTCCATTGTTGTCGCAGTAAACCGGCACTGCTTCATCAATGGTTGGAACCACGCCAAGTTCGGAGACAAACTTCTTGATCCAGACTGCTTCCTTGGTAGAATCCGCTACGGTGTCTTGTTTGGAACTTTTCTAACTTATTGCGCCTCCATTCAAAGTAAATACGTGTCCAGACTGAGATTTGGAGTCATCCTTATCTGTCTGGAAACTGGCATCTGTATACCCACGTATCACCATATCTCCTTCTCCATATATTAGGAACACATCCTTAGTTCTTCTTAAGTACTTAAGGATTGTCTTGACAGCCGCCCAGTGATCCATACCTGGATCAGACTGGTATCTGCTCGTGATGCTCAGAGCATATGATACATCGGGCCTAGTACATAACATAGCATACATGATAGATCCTATCGCGGATGCATAAGGAATCTTATTCATGCAAATCCTCTCGTCTTCTGTGCGCGGACACATAAACTTTGAAAGGTTGATCCCATGCCTGATGGGAAGGTAACCTTTCTTGGATTCCGACATGCTAAACCTTTTTAGCACTCGGTCTATATATGTAGACTGCGAAAGACCAAGCAACCGTTTTGATCTATCTCTATAGATTCTAATCCCCAGGATATAGGTTGCTTCTCCCAGGTCTTTCATGGAGAAAGTTTTGGACAACCAAATTTTAACTGTCTGTAAAACTGATATATCGTTTCCTATAAGTAATATGTCATCGACATATAATACTAGGAATACGACTGCACTCCCACTAACCTTCTTGTACACCCAAGGTTTGTCAGGATTTTGTGAGAAATCAAACTCTTTGATTGTCTCATCAAAACGGATGTTCCAGCTCCTGGATGCTTGCTTCAGTCCATATATGGATCGTCGAAGCTTGCATACTTTGGTTTTATCAACCGATGTGAAACCTTCAGGTTGTATCATGTATACATCCTCAAGCAGGTTTCCATTAAGGAAAGCTGTTTTCACATCCATTTGTCATATCTCATAATCATAATGAGCTGCTATGGCCAGGAGCATCCGAATGGATTTAAGCATAATTACCTTCCATGTCGGTTTTCTTCTTGAAAACCCACTTGCACCCTATGGGCATAATCCCTTCAGGTGGGTTAACCAAGTCCCATACTTGATTTTCGTATATGGAATCCATTTCCGACTTCATGGCTTCAAGCCATTTGTCCCTTTCTGAACTTTTCAGAACATCTTCATAACTGATAGATTCGTCATCGCTTATGAGTAACACGTCGTTCGATTCACTTATGAGAAATCCGTATCTCTCTGGAATATTGCGTGTCCTATCAGATCTACGAAGAGGTGGTGTTGTTTTAGGTTCAACTGATAGCTCATCATTATGAGTTATTGGTTGTGGGTCTAGACTAGGTGTCTCTGTAATGTCTATTGGAGTTTCTTGAACTTCATCAAGTTCAATGCCACTCCCACTGTTTTCTTGTAAAAGAAATTCTTTTTCCAGAAATACAGCATGCCTTGAAACAAACACCTTTTGTTCCAAGGGATGATAGAATTGGTAACCCTTCGTTTCCTTAGGGTATCCAATAAATAGACATTTATCAGACTTAGCATCCAATTTGTCTGATACAGTCCGCTTCACATAAGCAGGACAACCCCATATCTTAAGGTGAGTTAAGTGAGGTTTCTTACTATTCCATGTCTCATATGGAGTAGTAGAGACTACCTTGGTCGGGACTCTGTTTAGCAAGTAAACAGCTGTCTTAAGTGCATAGCCCCAAAAGGATTTTGGAAGAGTTGCATGATTCATCATCGACCTAACCATGTCCATTAAGGTTCGGTTGCGCCTCTCAGATACACCATTATGCTGTGGTGTATATGGCGGAGTCCATTGGGACAATATCCCATTGTCCCTAAGATAATCTTGAAACTCTTGACTTAAGTATTCACCACCTCGATCGGATCGAAGTATCTTAATACTTTTGCCAAGTTGTTTCTCTACTTCATTTCTGAACTCTTTGAATTTCTCAAAAGCTTCAGATTTGTGTTTCATCAAGAACACATACCCGAATCGTGAGTGATCATCGATAAAGGTGATGAAGTAGCTATAGCCTCCTTGTGCAAGAGTTGACATTGGTCCACATACATCAGTATGTATTAGACCAAGCAATTCTCCCACTGGATTACCTTTTCCAGAAAAGGGTAATTTGGTCATCTTGCCTTTTAAGCATGATTCGCATGTATCATCAAATGATTCCAGAATTCCACATCGGTGTAATTCGGTCATGCGTTTCTTACTTACATGGCCAAGACGGCAATGCCAAGTGTAGGAGTCTATTCGATTATCTATTCGAGCACGTTTGTTGCTAACTTCGATATTGAAAACGTCATTGGATAAATCTAACGTGTAGATATCATTGCACAAAGTTCCATTCTCATAAAGAACGTCATTTAAAGTTATGTAACAACAATTGTTACTAAAAGTTAAATGATAACCCTTTTCATTCAAACATGAAATAGATACAATGTTCTTTATTAACGAAGGAACAAAATAACAATTATCCAATTCTAAGACACGTCCAGTGGGGAGCTTTAGCAAATATGTTCCGATGGCAACAGCAGCAATCTTTGCTCCATTTCCAACTCGCAAATTCACTTCTCCTTTGACGAGTCTTCTTCTATTCCTTAGCCCCTGTATGTCATTACATATATGTGAGCTGCACCCAGTATCAAGTACCCAGGTATTTGAGGAAATAGAGTGACATTCAATAACGAAGATACCTGAAGAGGATGGGGCATCGGATGCCTTATTCTTCAAGGACTCAAGATAAACCTTGCAGTTTCTTCGCCAGTGACCCTCCTTGCCACAATGATGGCAAGTTCCTTTTGGTTTCTTTTCAGTCTTTTTGGCCTTTTTCTTCTTCCCTTTATTCTGTTCTTTGGCCTTCCTCTTAGAACCTTTCTTCGAGGAACCAACTAACAGTACCGTCTTTTGATCCGGCTTTACAGAAGGCTCCACAGTCTTCAGCAGGTTGAGCAACTCAGGAATGGTAGTCTCTAGTTTGTTCATCCGATAGTTCATCACAAATTGTGAATAACTTTTGGGCAAACAATCAGAATTAAGTCAATACTTAGTTCATGATCCATTGCAAAACCGAGTGTGCTCAGTCGCTCAATGTACCCCAACATCTTTAACACAAACTGCGAGGCAGAAGTGCCTTCCTGCATCTTAGTGGTGAAGAGGAGTCTGGAGACTTCGAACCTTTCGGATCTCGCCTGCTCTTCAAACAACTCATGAAGATGGAAGATGATGGTATAAGCATCCAATGCTCATGCTGCTTTTGCAGCTCAGGTACCATAGAGGCTAGCATGATGCAACTCGCAAGTTCAGAATCGGTCACATGTTTCTGATAGGCCATTAGCTGGTCTGGAGTTGCACCTTCTGGAGGATGGTTGGGAAGTTGATCTTCAAGGACATAGCAAGCTTCTCTGCCTTGAGGACTATCCTCAGGTTTCGAAGCCAGTCCATGAAGTTTGGCCCAGTCAGTTTATTGGTGTCCAAAATGGAACGCAAGTTTAGAGAAGACATGATCGAGTGATTAACCTAGAAATACAAATTGAGCTTATGTGAGAAGAATGATAAAGAATGTATCAATATACATTAATTAAAAATCCTATTTATTTTTCAAATTGAATAACCCTTTTTATCAATTCGGGAGATTGTAGGAACATCTCCAAATAGGTTGATATCCAACCATAGATAAGAACAACCATGGCTGTGGCCATCAAGTTATTCTTAGCTATGAAGGTAGGTAATTATACCGATTACATATCACATATATGTAACTATCACTTTATGCTATCAACTAATTGAATGTTTGCATAAATCATTGGGTTGTTAACTCATTAACAAGTATGCGACATTATACATAGCACCCAACTGCACCTCTCTTTGCATCGACCTTGGCTGTGGCACAACAAATCGATGCTCCAAGCTTAAGGCTGACCCATTAATCAAGAAATAGTTTTAATATGGTTGGAGCTCATTCAACCGTTTAGTCAGGCTTGGATGTGTCCAACAACCAAAACTAAGGATTGACCTCTGACTCCAACTATATTATTCATAAACTAATTCCATGGTTTGAACATGTTGAGGTTCAAGCGGGCATGGATGTGTCCATCAACCCAAACGAGAAACAAAACTCCGATTCTAACCATATTAATGGAAGGTGTTGGCCTTAATATTTTGTAAGGGGTTTTGGGTCTCATCCTTTCTTTTCTAAGCACATTCATGACATATAATTATGTCATGACTAACGATTTCCTTAATAAAGTATGTATGTGACTTAATTTATCAAGTCCCATGAATTGAATTAGGAACCGGATTTCCTAATTCTAATTTCATACTTTATTAAAGGAATTGTTTTGGGAAACAATTTCCTAAATTGTCATAATCAATTTCGGAAATAATATGTTTAAGACTTTGATTTCTCTAAATCAAATCTTATTAAATTAAGAGACAATTCCCTTAATTCAACCACATATTATTTTCATGAAAATCTCATTTAAGAAACTCTATAGGAAACCATTTTCCTAATTAATTTTGGAGACAACAATATGTAAGAGCATCACCTCTTAAATCATATTTTATTCATGGATTTAATTAATTACAACAAATCGTTTTCTAAGGGTGGCTCCCCGAGGCTCAGATACCCAAAGAAAAGTAATTTGTCGTAAATCCAATTTGGTCCGCTTCGGAAGCGTAACCAAATTAAACATGACAATTTCATTTAAAATTGGGAAATTAAATTACAACAACTAACTTTAAATTGGACGGCTCCCCGAGGCTCAATCCAAAATAAAGAATTTTGTTGTCAATTTAAAAACCAATTCAAATTTAATTGTCAATTAATTGTCCATAAATTTGTCTAGACTTTCTTGAAAGAAAGTGCCCAAAATTGCGAGATTTCATAATAGGTTTTCAGAATAATTGTAAGTTTCTGGTACAAAGAAAACTTACATATTTCCAAAATTGAAAATTTCTAAAATAGAAAATTTCCAAAATTGGAAAGTTTCCAAAGATGGGAAGTTTTCACAATTATCATAAAATTTCAGAAACTAGGATATTTCAAACGTTTGCGAAATTTCATGAGGATTTCCAAACTTTGAAATTCCTAAATCTAAAACTTATAATAATTGGAAATTTCCATAATTGAAAATTTTTCCAAAATTGAGATTATGACAAAGTTTTCCGCAAAACAATTATATGATTATGTCGAACACTAACCGGCTCTGATACCACTGTTGGGACCGGGTGCATGTTGACAAGGATACGGGTTCGTAAAATTTTAAATTTTTACGTGCAGCGGAAGAATTAGCATAAAATAATTTCTCAAATTATTTTAACCACGTATCTAGCATGCAACCTTATGATGTGTGGACATGATCATAAATTAAAACTTTGCGGAAAAGTAAACTAATTTACTTTGTACCTCGCGTAACTCGAAGAAGGGACGAGATCCAACCGTAGCGTCCCTTGGAAGCTCCGCCTCTATTCGCGTCCACGCCGAGTTCTCTTCGGGATGACTTCGCAAAGCCACGAGTTTTGTGTCGACGAGAACTACTAGATTCTCCAAAGACACAACTAGAAAATCAAGAGAGAAGATGGAAACTAACCACCAAGTAACGGAATCAAAATTCCGGGAAAGGAAGGAAGGAGTCGCGATCCGCTTCTTCTTCTTCTTCGGCACGAACTTGGTGGAGGAAACTCACGGGCACCCTAGGTGCTTGCGCCGGCCCTAGGGGAGGAGAGAGAGCCGGCCCTAGAGAGAGAAAGGGCGCCGGCCCTAGAGAGAGAGAGAGTTAGAGAGAGAGAGGGAGAGAGTTAATCTCTTGATCAATCTATTAAGGAAATCAAGCCTAGCCTTGGTTCCTTTATATAGTAGCCTCTCCCTTGCCAAGTCTCCCCTTTAACGGAATTTTTCATAAGAAATTTATCCTATAAATTTTCTTTATGAATTATTCCGTTTAAACCAAGTTTTATTATAACTAATTTTATAATAAAACAAATACATCTCTCCTTTTATTATGGAATAAATTTTACAAGAAATTTATAAATTTTCTTATTATGGAAAAATCAATTCATAATTGATTTTATAAAATTAAAATAAACCATTCCATGGATCATTTTAATTTCCATAAAAAAGAATAAATTTCTATAAATTTCTTTATATAAATTTCTTTATACAAATTTATTTATCCATAATTTATAAAACAAATCGCACTTGATTTATTTTATAAAATAAACCAAATAAATTGGTTCTCTCTTTTATTGTGGCCGGCCAAACCAAAGAGGGTGGGCACCCTCTTTGGCCGGCCACTTCAAGCCCAATCCCTCGCGAATTAAACTCATTTAATTCGCCCGATAAGCCTTCAAAAGACTTAGCCATTTTAAGCTTCCATTGCGCCTCTGATTAATTCAGATTCGACTTATTTCTCTTGATTGGAAAATTCAATTTTCAACTCGTTTTAAATCCCTCGGATTACTCGTAGTGCGTGTGACTAAATAGGCTTTCGATTTATGTTGGCCGTCTATAATCAACTAATTATAGAACGATCATGAGTGGCACCTAGTAGTACATCATGACCCCCAATTAATCGAAAGATCAACGGTTGACCTCAGAATATTCTGAAACCCTTCAGCAGCTCTAATGAATCGTGCCCCATTCCCTTCACCATCTTATACCCACTTGGTTCAGGACATGGTCTGTGTGTGTCAGTCCCCACTAGGCTGACTACGTCACACCTAGCCCAAGTAGTGTCTTTCTCGTCCTTTGGATTTCTAATTACTCTCATGTATTTAAGAGACTCATACTCTAAACATGACATGCTCTGGCCAGAGGCTTTGAGTAACAATCCGACGATAGGCCTGGGTATACATCTCCTCGCAAGGAGTGGTGAATCCTTTGTAGGCTGTTCAAACATCTTCGGGCACTTCGGCTTATACCCAATCATCCTGGGTCCACACCTCCTTGGAGATGCTTGCTTAAGATGTTAAAGTATAAGTCTCCATGACCAAGATGACTTGAACACCGCAAGTCAAAGGAACATCGCACTTAAGCTGCAGTAAGAACTTCACTGACATATCTATATAGATTACCATATGAAGTTTTACAGCTAGTCACTCCAATGAACTAGTTCCCTTAACTAGCATCCATGTTTATCTCCGGACATCCCAATGTCACCAGCCAGTGAGAATCAGCTGATTAGAGAATAACCCATGCTAGTCTCAACAGAATTGATAGTGTCCGTTTTTATCAATTCATCGACTAGGGATATTTTCAATACTTCACAATTGCACATGTAGAGATAATCACTAGTTGTGATCTCATCACAAATTCTCTTATGCTGTGAATTGTATTGCGGACATTCAGTAGATGAGTTTAAGATCCCAATCAAATACACAAACATGTATACTCAAATAGTGAATTTTCATTTATTAAAATAAATGTTTACAATCATAAGGCGATTGCCTTAGGACACTTCTCTCATATCACTAACAG
>JAGFNQ010008567.1:0-63994 GCA_024364735.1 Boesenbergia rotunda | reverse complement strand
CCCTCCTACGGGGAACCGTCCTCACCTACTCCTCTCAGGAGAGTTTACCTTTGCCAACCGGCTCCTCGGTTGGACTTTTGCCCAATGCTCCGATCAGGTTTCATGCCCAGTCCGCACAGGACTTATTCCCAATCCTCGGTCAGAGTCTTCGGTGCCTAGCCCTCGGCCAGGACTTATTGCCCAATTCCTCACAATCAGGACTTCGTGCCTAGTCTGTTAAGGCAATCGGCCCAGATGAATCTGGAGGATCATAGTTTTGATTGTGTGGGCAATATGGTTAAGTTAGGGTTTATTGTGACTATATGTGAATGAGTGTGCAGGTGTACAGGTACACATGGACTTGGTTGATGTCTTCAGGTGAAGGATGGCATGGAGGCAAGCTGGAGGCTTGCGTGTGCATCCGAGGGACCTTGGATAGCAGGGAGATGAGCCAGGGAGCGGACTTCGAGGCGTACGTGAAGGGTGGCATGGAGGCAAACTGGAGGTTGCGTGCGCATCCGAGGACGAGGCTCGCGAATTAAACTCATTTAATTCGCCCAATAAGCCTTCAAAAGACTTAGCCATTATAAGCTTCCATTGCGCCTCTGATTAATTCAGATTCGACTTATTTCTCTTGATTGGAAAATCCAATTTTCAACTCGTTTTAAATCCCTCGGATTACTCGTAGTGCGTGTGACTAAATAGGCTTTCGATTTATGTTGGCCGTCTATAATCAACTAATTATAGAAGATCATGAGTGGCACCTAGTAGTACATCATGACCCCCAATTAATCGAAAGATCAACGGTTGACCTCAGAAGTAATTCTGAAACCCTTCAGCAGCTCTAATGAATCGTGCCCCATTCCCTTCACCATCTTATACCCACTTGGTTCAGGACATGGTCTGTGTGTGTCAGTCCCCACTAGGCTGACTACGTCACACCTAGCCCAAGTAGTGTCTTTCTCGTCCTTTGGATTTCTAATTACTCTCATGTATTTAAGAGACTCATACTCTAAACATGACATGCTCTGGCCAGAGGCTTTGAGTAACAATCCGACGATAGGCCTGGGTATACATCTCCTCGCAAGGAGTGGTGAATCCTTTGTAGGCTGTTCAAACATCTTCGGGCACTTCGGCTTATACCCAATCATCCTGGGTCCACACCTCCTTGGAGATGCTTGCTTAAGATGTTAAAGTATAAGTCTCCATGACCAAGATGACTTGAACACCGCAAGTCAAAGGAACATCGCACTTAAGCTGCAGTAAGAACTTCACTGACATATCTATATAGATTACCATATGAAGTTTTACAGCTAGTCACTCCAATGAACTAGTTCCCTTAACTAGCATCCATGTTTATCTCCGGACATCCCAATGTCACCAGCCAGTGAGAATCAGCTGATTAGAGAATAACCCATGCTAGTCTCAACAGAATTGATAGTGTCCGTTTTATCAATTCATCGACTAGGGATATTTTCAATACTTCACAATTGCACATGTAGAGATAATCACTAGTTGTGATCTCATCACAAATTCTCTTATGCTGTGAATTGTATTGCGGACATTCAGTAGATGAGTTTAAGATCCCAATCAAATACACAAACATGTATACTCAAATAGTGAATTTTCATTTATTAAAATAAATGTTTACAATCATAAGGCGATTGCCTTAGGACACTTCTCTCATATCACTAACAAACTCCCACTTGGCCTAATGCCAATCGCTACGGTATCCAATACCACAGGCTCTAACATGACCCTCAAACTTGCTCTGAGGCAAGGCCTTAGTTAAAGGATCCGCTAAATTCCTTTCAGTGGGAATTTTCTCAATTTGTATATCATTCCTACTTATAATCTCTCTGATCAGATGATAGCGGCGAAGCACGTGTTTGGATCGCTGATGAGACCTTGGTTCCTTTGCTTGTGCAATAGCTCCATTGTTGTCGCAATAAACCGGTATTGCTTCATCAATGGTTGGAACCTCACCAAGTTTCGAGACAAACTTCTTGATCCAGACTGCTTCCGTGGTAGAATCCGCTACGGTGTCTTGTTTGGAACTCTTCCAACTTATTGCGCCTCCATTCAAAGTAAATACGTATCCAGACTGAGATTTGGAGTCATCCTTATCTGTCTGGAAACTGGCATCTGTATACCCACGTATTACCATATCTCCTTCTCCATATATTAGGAACACATCCTTAGTTCTTCTTAAGTACTTAAGGATTGTCTTGACAGCCGCCCAATGATCCATTCCTGGATCAGACTGGTATCTGCTCGTGACGCTCAGAGCATACGATACATCGGGCCTCGTACATAACATAGCATACATGATAGATCCTATCGTGGATGCATAAGGAATCTTATTCATGCAAATCCTCTCGTCTTCTGTGCGCGGACACATAGACTTTGAAAGGTTGATCCCATGCCTGATGGGAAGGTAACCTTTCTTGGATTCCGACATGCTAAACCTTTTTAGCACTCGGTCTATATATGTAGACTGCGAAAGACCAAGCAACCGTTTTGATCTATCTCTATAGATTCTAATCCCAAGGATATAGGTTGCTTCTCCCAGGTCATTCATGGAGAAAGTTTTGGACAACCAAATTTTAACTGTATGTAAAACTGATACATCGTTTCCTATAAGTAATATGTCATCGACATATAATACTAGGAATACGACTGCACTCCCACTAACCTTCTTGTACACCAAGGTTCGTCAGGATTTTGTGAGAAATCAAACTCTTTGATTGTCTCATCAAAACGGATGTTCCAGCTCCTGGATGCTTGCTTCAGTCCATATATGGATCGTCGAAGCTTGCATACTTTGGTTTTATCAACCGATGTGAAACCTTCAGGTTGTATCATGTATACATCCTCAAGCAGGTTTCCATTAAGGAAAGCTGTTTTCACATCCATTTGTCATATCTCATAATCATAATGAGCTGCTATGGCCAGGAGCATCCGAATGGATTTAAGCATAATTACCTTCCATGTCGGTTTTCTTCTTGAAAACCCACTTGCACCCTATGGGCATAATCCCTTCAGGTGGGTTAACCAAGTCCCATACTTGATTTTCGTACATGGAATCCATTTCCGACTTCATGGCTTCAAGCCATTTGTCCCTTTCTGAACTTTCAGAACATCTTCATAACTGATAGGTTCGTCATCGCTTATGAGTAACACGTCGTTCGATTCACTTATGAGAAATCCGTATCTCTCTGGAATATTGCGTGTCCTATCAGATCTACGAAGAGGTGGTGTTGTTTTAGGTTCAACTGATAGCTCATCATTATGAGTTATTGGTTGTGGGTCTAGACTAGGTGTCTCTGTAATGTCTATTGGAGTTTCTTGAACTTCATCAAGTTCAATGCCACTCCCACTGTTTTCTTGTAAAAGAAATTCTTTTTCCAGAAATACAGCATGCCTTGAAACAAACACCTTTTGTTCCAAGGGATGATAGAATTGGTAACCCTTCGTTTCCTTAGGGTATCCAATAAATAGACATTTATCAGACTTAGCATCCAATTTGTCTGATACAGTCCGCTTCACATAAGCAGGACAACCCCATATCTTAAGGTGAGTTAAGTGAGGTTTCTTACTATTCCATGTCTCATATGGAGTAGTAGAGACTACCTTGGTCGGGACTCTGTT
Source organism: Boesenbergia rotunda (assembly GCA_024364735.1). Classification (NCBI taxonomy): domain Eukaryota; kingdom Viridiplantae; phylum Streptophyta; class Magnoliopsida; order Zingiberales; family Zingiberaceae; genus Boesenbergia; species Boesenbergia rotunda. The sequence continues at coordinate 60,364 of JAGFNQ010008567.1, read as the reverse complement.
TAGCAAGTAAACAGCTGTCTTAAGTGCATAGCCCCAAAAGGATTTTGGAAGAGTTGCATGATTCATCATCGACCTAACCATGTCCATTAAGGTTCGGTTGCGCCTCTCAGATACACCATTATGCTGTGGTGTATATGGCGGAGTCCATTGGGACAATATCCCATTGTCCCTAAGATAATCTTGAAACTCTTGACTTAAGTATTCACCACCTCGATCGGATCGAAGTATCTTAATACTTTTGCCAAGCTGTTTCTCTACTTCATTTCTGAACTCTTTGAATTTCTCAAAAGCTTCAGATTTGTGTTTCATCAAGAACACATACCCGAATCGTGAGTGATCATCGATAAAGGTGATGAAGTAGCTATAGCCTCCTTGTGCAAGAGTTGACATTGGTCCACATACATCAGTATGTATTAGACCAAGCAATTCTCCCACTGGATTACCTTTTCCAGAAAAGGGTAATTTGGTCATCTTGCCTTTTAAGCATGATTCGCATGTATCAAATGAACCGGGTTCAAATGATTCCAGAATTCCACATCGGTGTAATTCGGTCATGCGTTTCTTACTTACATGGCCAAGACGGCAATGCCAAGTGTAGGAGTCTATTCGATTATCTATTCGAGCACGTTTGTTGCTAACTTCGATATTGAAAACGTCATTGGATAAATCTAACGTGTAGATACCATTGCACAAAGTTCCATTCCCATAAAGAACGTCATTTAAAGTTATGTAACAACAATTGTTACTAAAAGTTAAATGATAACCCTTTTCATTCAAACATGAAATAGATACAATGTTCTTTATTAACGAAGGAACGAAATAACAATTATCCAATTCTAAGACACGTCCAGTGGGGAGCTTTAGCAAATATGTTCCGATGGCAACAGCAGCAATCTTTGCTCCATTTCCAACATTAAATTCGCTTCTCCTTTGACGAGTCTTCTTCTATTCCTTAGCCCCTGTATGTCATTACATATATGTGAGCTACACCCAGTATCAAGTACCCAGGTATTTGAGGAAATAGAGTGACATTCAATAACGAAGATACCTGAAGAGGATGGGGCATTGGATGCCTTATTCTTCAAGGACTCAAGATAAACCTTGCAGTTTCTTTGCCAGTGTCCCTCCTTACCACAATGATGGCAAGTTCCTTTTGGTTTCTTTTCAGTCTTTTTGGCCTTTTTCTTCTTCCCTTTATTCTGTTCTTTGGCCTTCCTCTTATAACCTTTCTTCGAGGAACCAACTAACAGTACCGTCTTTTGATCCGGCTTTACAGAAGGCTCCACAGTCTTCAGCAGGTTGAGCAACTCAGGAATGGTAGTCTCTAGTTTGTTCATCCGATAGTTCATCACAAATTGTGAATAACTTTTGGGCAAACAACTCAGAATTAAGTCAATACTTAGTTCATGATCCATTGCAAAACCGAGTGTGCTCAGTCGCTCAATGTACCCCAACATCTTTAACACAAACTGCGAGGCAGAAGTGCCTTCCTGCATCTTAGTGGTGAAGAGGAGTCTGGAGACTTCGAACCTTTCGGATCTCGCCTGCTCTTCAAACAACTCATTAAGATGGAAGATGATGGTATAAGCATCCAAATGCTCATGCTGCTTTTGCAGCTCAGGTACCATAGAGGCTAGCATGATGCAACTCGCAAGTTCAGAATCGGTCACATGTTTCTGATAGGCCATTAGCTGGTCTGGAGTTGCACCTTCTGGAGGATGGTTGGGAAGTTGATCTTCAATGACATAAGCAAGCTTCTCTGCCTTGAGGACTATCCTCAGGTTTCGAAGCCAGTCCATGAAGTTTGGCCCAGTCAGTTTATTGGTGTCCAAAATGGAACGCAAGTTTAGAGAAGACATGATCGAGTGATTAACCTAGAAATACAAATTGAGCTTATGTGAGAAGAATGATAAAGAATGTATCAATATACATTAATTAAAAATCCTATTTATTTTTCAAATTGAATAACCCTTTTTATCAATTCGGGAGATTGTAGGAACATCTCCAAATAGGTTGATATCCAACCATAGATAAGAACAACCATGGCTGTGGCCATCAAGTTATTCTTAGCTATGAAGGTAGGTAATTATACCGATTACATATCACATATATGTAACTATCACTTTATGCTATCAACTAATTGAATGTTTGCATAAATCATTGGGTTGTTAACTCATTAACAAGTATGCGACATTATACATAGCACCCAACTGCACCTCTCTTTGCATCGACCTTGGCTGTGGCACAACAAATCGATGCTCCAAGCTTAAGGCTGACCCATTAATCAAGAAATAGTTTTAATATGGTTGGAGCTCATTCAACCGTTTAGTCAGGCTTGGATGTGTCCAACAACCATAACTAAGGATTGACCTCTGACTCCAACTATATTAATCATAAACTAATTCCATGGTTTGAACATGTTGAGGTTCAAGCTGGGCATGGATGTGTCCATCAACCCAAACGAGAAACAAAACTCCGATTCTAACCATATTAATGGAAGGTGTTGGCCTTAATATTTTGTAAGGGGTTTTGGGTCTCATCCTTTCTTTTCTAAGCACATTCATGACATATAATTATGTCATGACTAACGATTTCCTTAATAAAGTATGTATGTGACTTAATTTATCAAGTCCCATGAATTGAATTAGGAACCGGATTTCCTAATTCTAATTTCATACTTTATTAAAGGAATTGTTTTGGGAAACAATTTCCTAAATTGTCATAATCAATTTCGGAAATAATATGTTTAAGACTTTGATTTCTCTAAATCAAATCTTATTAAATTAAGAGACAATTCCCTTAATTCAACCACATATTATTTTCATGAAAATCTCATTTAAGAAACTCTATAGGAAACCATTTTCCTAATTAATTTTGGAGACAACAATATGTAAGAGCATCACCTCTTAAATCATATTTTATTCATGGATTTAATTAATTACAACAAATCGTTTTCTAAGGGTGGCTCCCCGAGGCTCAGATACCCAAAGAAAAGTAATTTGTCGTAAATCCAATTTGGTCCGCTTCGGAAGCGTAACCAAATTAAACATGACAATTTCATTTAAAATTGGGAAATTAAATTACAACAACTAACTTTAAATTGGACGGCTCCCCGAGGCTCAATCCAAAATAAAGAATTTTGTTGTCAATTTAAAAACCAATTCAAATTTAATTGTCAATTAATTGTCCATAAATTTGTCTAGACTTTCTTGAAAGAAAGTGCCCAAAATTGCGAGATTTCATAATAGGTTTTCAGAATAATTGTAAGTTTCTGGTACAAAGAAAACTTACATATTTCCAAAATTGAAAATTTCTAAAATAGAAAATTTCCAAAATTGGAAAGTTTCCAAAGATGGGAAGTTTTCACAATTATCATAAAATTTCAGAAACTAGGATATTTCAAACGTTTGCGAAATTTCATGAGGATTTCCAAACTTTGAAATTCCTAAATCTAAAACTTATAATAATTGGAAAATTTCCATAATTGAAAATTTTTCCAAAATTGAGATTATGACAAAGTTTTCCGCAAAACAATTATATGATTATGTCGAACACTAACCGGCTCTGATACCACTGTTGGGACCGGGTGCATGTTGACAAGGATACGGGTTCGTAAAATTTTAAATTTTTACGTGCAGCGGAAGAATTAGCATAAAATAATTTCTCAAATTATTTTAACCACGTATCTAGCATGCAACCTTATGATGTGTGGACATGATCATAAATTAAAACTTTGCGGAAAAGTAAACTAATTTACTTAGTACCTCGCGTAACTCGAAGTAAGGGACGAGATCCAACCGTAGCGTCCCTTGGAAGCTCCGCCTCTATTCGCGTCCACGCCGAGTTCTCTTCGGGATGACTTCGCAAAGCCACGAGTTTTGTGTCGACGAGAACTACTAGATTCTCCAAAGACACAACTAGAAAATCAAGAGAGAAGGATGGAAACTAACCACCAAGTAACGGAATCAAAATTCCGGGAAAGGAAGGAAGGAGTCGCGATCCGCTTCTTCTTCTTCTTCGGCACGAACTTGGTGGAGGAAACTCACGGGCACCCTAGGTGCTTGCGCCGGCCCTAGGGGAGGAGAGAGAGCCGGCCCTAGAGAGAGAAAGGGCGCCGGCCCTAGAGAGAGAGAGAGTTAGAGAGAGAGAGGGAGAGAGTTAATCTCTTGATCAATCTATTAAGGAAATCAAGCCTAGCCTTGGTTCCTTTATATAGTAGCCTCTCCCTTGCCAAGTCTCCCCTTTAACGGAATTTTTCATAAGAAATTTATCCTATAAATTTTCTTTATGAATTATTCCGTTTAAACCAAGTTTTATTATAACTAATTTTATAATAAAACAAATACATCTCTCCTTTTATTATGGAATAAATTTTACAAGAAATTTATAAATTTTCTTATTATGGAAAAATCAATTCATAATTGATTTTATAAAATTAAAATAAACCATTCCATGGATCATTTTAATTTCCATAAAAAAGAATAAATTTCTATAAATTTCTTTATATAAATTTCTTTATACAAATTTATTTATCCATAATTTATAAAACAAATCGCACTTGATTTATTTTATAAAATAAACCAAATAAATTGGTTCTCTCTTTTATTGTGGCCGGCCAAACCAAAGAGGGTGGGCACCCTCTTTGGCCGGCCACTTCAAGCCCAATCCCTCGCGAATTAAACTCATTTAATTCGCCCGATAAGCCTTCAAAAGACTTAGCCATTATAAGCTTCCATTGCGCCTCTGATTAATTCAGATTCGACTTATTTCTCTTGATTGGAAAATCCAATTTTCAACTCGTTTTAAATCCCTCGGATTACTCGTAGTGCGTGTGACTAAATAGACTTTCGATTTATGTTGGCCGTCTATAATCAACTAATTATAGAACGATCATGAGTGGCACCTAGTAGTACATCATGACCCCCAATTAATCGAAAGATCAACGGTTGACCTCAGAATTATTTCTGAAACCCTTCAGCAGCTCTAATGAATCGTGCCTCATTCCCTTCACCATCTTATACCCACTTGGTTCAGGACATGGTCTGTGTGCGTCAGTCCCCACTAGGTTGACTACGTCACACCTAGCCCAAATAGTGTCTTTCTCGTCCTTTGGATTTCTAATTACTCTCATGTATTTAAGAGACTCATACTCTAAACATGACATGCTCTGGCCAGAGGCTTTGAGTAACAATTCGACGATAGGCCTGGGTATACATCTCCTCGCAAGGAGTGGTGAATCCTTTGTAGGCTGTTCAAACATCTTCGGGCACTTCGGCTTATACCCAATCATCCTGGGTCCACACCTCCTTGGAGATGCTTGCTTAAGATGTTAAAGTATAAGTCTCCATGACCAAGATGACTTGAACACCGCAAGTCAAAGGAACATCGCACTTAAGCTGCAGTATGAACTTCACTGACATATCTATATAGATTACCATATGAAGTTTTACAGCTAGTCACTCCAATGAACTAGTTCCCTTAACTAGCATCCATATTTATCTCCGGACATCCCAATGTCACCAGCCAGTGAGAATCAGCTGATTAGAGAATAACTCATGCTAGTCTCAACAGAATTGATACTTCACAATTGCACATGTAGAAATAATCACTAGTTGTGATCTCATCACAAATTCTCTTATGCTGTGAATTGTATTGCGGACATTCAGTAGATGAATTTAAGATCCCAATCAAATACACAAACATGTATACTCAAATAGTGAATTTTCATTTATTAAAATAAATGTTTACAATCATAAGACGATTGCCTTAGGACACTTCTCTCATATCACTAACAGGTTATTCGAAACGCAATGTTCGCAAACGGTTAGCTGTAGATAATTATTGGCTCTCGGGAGCCTGTATGAACAGGGGCGCCCGAGCAATCGGGCACCTGCTCGGGTGCCCCTATGCATACGGGCGCCCGAGAGCCCGGGCGCTCCTATGCATAGGGACACCAGAGTGACTTTAGGTTAGCAACTTATTGACCAGTCTTCAGCGAGTCTTCTTGGGTGATTTCCAGGCCTTCCAGAGTTGGACTCACCCGAACCCTCCTCCGGCCTTCTCCTCGAGCGAGCTTCCTCCCTGCTTCTCGTCCCTCGAACGACGCACGCGTCCTTTGATAGATCGAAGAGCGTTGCTAGAGGGGGGGGTGAATAGCACTTTGTCAAATTTCTCTACAAAATTGTTAGCGTAATACAAACAAAAATATATGAAAGCAAAAAAACAATGCTAACTCAGAGTATTTTTACTTGGTATCCACCCGAATGGGTGACTAATCCAAGGATCCACACGCGTAATCCACGTCCACTATGAAAAGTCTCCTTCAGGTGGAGAAACCTTTACAAAGGCATTGTCTTCCTCTTTACAGAATGTAATGAATAGAGAGAGAGGAAGATCTGAAGACTCTATGCACGAACAGTACTTCGTTACAGTGTAAAACCGTAATGTTCACGTGCGGAAAAGTCCTCCTTTTATAAGAGAACAGGATAACGTCGCAGGCTGTCTAGACCCGCACCAGTCGACTACCCCTGGGGCAGTCGACTGGCCTAACATTAATTGCTAGCCAACGGCTAGTTTGGGGGTTTACCAGTCGACTGCCCCCAGGGCAGTCGACTGGTTCGAGGCTGTAAACTCTTTGTGAGTTTTGGCAGTCGACTGCCCTCTGGCCAGTCGACTGCCCTGCCTCCAATCTCACTTACAACCTCTCAAAACACACTCCTTTACGTATGCCTTCAGGTATGCTCCCTTGGCTCGCCCCTTGAAGTCTTCTTCCTCTGGCTATCGTCCCTCGGATGCGCACACAAGCCTTCCTTGGCTTGCCTCCATGCCACCCTTCACGTGTGCCCTTGAAGTCCACTTCCCGGCTTGCCCTTGGAGCTCTCCTCCCTCGGCTCTCGTCCTTCGGATATGTTTTCCAAGTGTGATTCTCCAAGTCCTGCAAACTCAATCACACATATTAGATACAACACAACACCCTAACCTTAAACATATTCACACACACATCAAAACCATGATCTTCCCGATCATTTTAGGGTCGATTGCCTCAACAATCTCTCCCTTTTTGATGTGTGGCAATATGTTTAAGTTAGGGATAAAATATACCAGTCAATAAAGTAAACACCAGTAGCAATTGAAAATCATAAGACATATCAAAAACCTAAGAGGTATCCTCCTCCTTAATCCATGTCTTCTCTCATTTTCAATTCTACTCATGATCCAAGTTAAGTTTCAAGCTCAACTTAACACTAAGCAACATTAATTTAAAAAGATAAGATATATCAAAACCTAAGAGGTATCCTCCCCCTTAATCCATGTCTTCTCCATTTTTAATCTTCCAAGATTTAAGTTGAACACTAACTTAAACAACCCATTTTAAGTCAAAATTCTAACTTAAACTATCCATTCTCCCCCTTTGACACCATCAAATCAATTGCCTCAAGCAACCATAACCCATGGCATCACATGAGAGAAATTGGGATTTCTGAAGAAAAAAAATCTCAGAATCTGATATCAGGCGTGCCAGTCGACTGCCCCAAGGGGCAGTCGACTGATACGCTTTCAATCAGATTTTTCAACTTTTCTGTCGAATTTCAGAAACCTCCCAAAAATTCCAAAAAATTCTAAAATTGGTAAAAATTTGCAGACATGTTTGAAATAATATACTCTATTAAGGAAAAATATTAGTCCATATAAAATTTCAAACATGCTTGAGTTTTGATAAAATCTAAAAAACCTTGAAATCCACTAAGAAAGTATCAATATTTCAACCTAGTTATGCATTCAAATTTCTTCTAAGCTCATGACAAAACATATAAGACATGAAATGGTTTTCAAATGTTTAAAATGTCCAACCATGATCTTTGGGCAAAGTGTCCATTGATTAAACACTTGCTTTCCCCATGGTTGGTCTATTTTTCATATTTTGATACTTTTAATGATTCAACATTATGCCACAAGCACAAGTGAACCAATTGTATCATCCTAATGGATCAAGCACACTTTTCCCAATCTATTACCCCAAAGATCATCCTAGACTTCTACAAAACACATTCTAAGGCCTCTTCTTAAGGATGTGAATTCCGATTCGGGAAGAGGCTTGGTAAAAATATCGGCTAGGTTTGACGTTGATTCAACATAGTATAGTTCTATGTCTCCCCTTGCCACATGGTCCCTAATGAAGTGATGCTTCACTTCAATGTGTTTTGTCCTAGAATGGTGAACCAGATTTTTGGTCAAATTGATTGTACTTACATTATCACACAAGACTTTGACCTTGGAATAATGTAACTCATAATCTTCTAAGGTGTGCATGATCCAAAGTAGTTGGGAAACACAACCACCCATTCCCACATATTCCGCCTCCATTATTGACAGGGCAACGCATGGTTGTTTCCTACTACTCCAACTAACTAAGAAGGACCCAAGGAATTGACACCCTCCACTAGTACTCTTCCTATCTAGCTTACACCCCGCATAGTCCGAGTCGGTGTATCCAATAAGGTCAACATTTGGGGTTCTAGGATACCACAACCTGACATTGAGAGTGTCTTTAACATACCTTAGGATCCTCTTCACTACTACCAAATGGGACTCTTTGACACAAGATTGGTACCTAGCACACATACCTACCGTAAAAAGTATATCGGGTCTACTAGCGGTTAAGTACAATAGGCTACCAATCTTGCTCCTATATTGCTTTGAGTCTACCATTTTCCCTTCAAGGTCACTATCCATTTTTACATTGGTTCCTATAGGTGTAGATGCTGCCTTAGCATTTTCTAAGCCAAATTTCTTTAGCATTTCCCTAGCATACTTAGTTTGAAATACATGTGTTCCTTCATTAGTTTGTTTAACTTGAAGACCTAGAAAGAAGGTTAACTCTCCTACAAGACTCATCTCAAATTCATCTTCCATACATTTGATGAATTCTTGTAGAAAGTCATTATTTGTTGACCCACAAATGATATCATCTACATACACTTGGGCAATAAATATATCCTTATCCTTAGATTTTAGGAACAAAGTAGGGTCAATTGTTCCTCTCCTAAACCCCTTAGACACTAGAAATGAAGAAAGCCTTTCATACCAAGCCAGGGGAGCATGTTTCAATCCATATAAGGTTTTTCTCAATTTGTAAACGTGTCTTGGATAGTTAGGGTCCTCAAACCCGAGGGGTTGTTCTACATAGACCTCTTCCTTAATGATCCCATTAAGGAATGTCGACTTCATATCCATTTAGTGAAGTGTGAAACCCATGTGAGCGGCATAGGCTAGTAGAATTCTAATGGACTCTAATCTAGCTACGGGGGCATAGGTCTCATCATAGTCTAATCCCTCAACTTGGTTAAACCCCCTAGCTACCAATCTAGCCTTGTTCCTAGTGATTTTGTCTTGATCATCTCGTTTGTTCCTAAAGACCCATCTTATGGTTACAATGGTGCAATCATTTGGTCTAGGAACCAACTCCCAAACCTTACTTCTCTCAAATTGATTTAGCTCCTCTTGCATTGCTAAGACCCAATCTACATCTCCCAATGCTTCATCATTAGACTTAGGTTCTAATTGAGAGATTAAGGCGATTTGACTAGTTTGGTCTCTAAAATAAGACCTAGTCCTTACTCCTTGAGTGACATCACCCACTATTTGGTCAATTGGGTGATCTTGATGATGTCTCAAGGGCCTAGAGGTTGTGGGTTCATTGACTACTTCTTCTTCATCCTCTAGGGTACTTCTTACTCCCCCTTGATCATTGCCCTCCAAATGTAGGTCTTGGATTCTTTGGGCAAGGGGTTGAACTTCTTCCATATCCTTATCAATTGAGGCTTTCCTAGGGTAAGTATTTGTCGATTCATCAAAGTCAACATTGAAAGACTCCTCAATCACCTTTGTCCTTTTGTTGTAAACTCTATAACCCCTATTAGTGGATGAATAACCAACTAGAATTCCTTCATTGGCTTTTGACTCAAACTTCCTTAGGTCATCTTTGGTATTTAGATTATAAACCTTACATCCAAAGACCCTAAAGTAGTGGACTTGTGGAATTCTCCCATTCCATAACTCAAAGGGGGCCTTAACTAAAAACCTATGTACCAAAACCCGATTTTGAATGTAACAAGCGGTATTAACCGCTTCGGCCCAAAAGTAGTTAGGAAGGGAGTATGCATTAAGCATAGTCATAGCAGCTTCTTGTAGGGCTCTGTTTCTCCTCTCAACTATCACATTTTGTTGAGGAGTCCTTGAACATGAAAATTCATGCTTATACCCATTTTCTACACAAAATTGTCAGAAACTTGTATTTTTGAACTCCCCACCGTGGTCACTCCTAATTCAGTTAATCTTTAGGTGTTTTTCATTCTCAGCCCTCTTACTAAAGCCTATAAAAATTTCTAAGGTATCGTCCTTATGTTTCATAAAGAAAACTCATGTAAACCTAGAAAAATCATCTACAATGACTAAACAATATTTACTCCCTACTAGTGAGGGAGTACTATGACAATTAAACAAGACAATATGTAAAAGCTCCAAAGGTAAAGTAGTGGTGGTTAGGGTTTTACCTTTGTGTGATGATTTTGATTGCTTACCCTCTTGGCATGCATCACACAATTTAGTCTTCTCATACTTGATCATAGGTAGCCCTTCCACCAACTCCTCCTTTGCTACTCTTGCAATGCTCCTCATGTTCACATGCCCAAGTCTTCGGTGCCACAACCACCCTTCTTCTTCTTTAGACATGAGACACTTAGGCAAATTGTTAGTAGCATAAGCAAGATCAAGATAATACAAGTTAGCTTCTCTATACCCTTCTAGTATGACATTATCAGATTCATTTTGTTTTATTAGGCACTTCCTAGCATGGAATTCAACCCTATAGCCCGCATCACATAACTGACTTACACTAAGTAAATTAAATTTCATCTCATTAATTAAAAGTACCTTATAGATGGAAATTGTAGGAGATACCTCAATGGTGCCCCTACCAATTATTTTCAGTTTTCCACTATTTCCAAAGGAGATCGTCCCTTCTCTTAGGTAGCTAATAGTAGTGAACTTGCTCATATCTCCGATCATATGTCTTGAGCACTCACTATCTACTATCCACATGGTTAAGGCCTCCTTGACTCTTACCTATACAACATGGAAAATGCAATCTTTTGGTACCCAAATTTTTTATCCACAAGCATCATTTAAAAATTTCTTTGGTACCATGCCTTCTTGATGTTTCCCTTAGCCCCTTGTCTCCTAGATGCACCAATCATACCCATGAGTGAGACAAAGGTCACTTCCTTAGTCTTTGGCCTATATCCTAATCCGGCCTTGTTATAAACGGCTCTTTGACTGTTAATTATCATATCTAAGTTGCTTGAGCCCACTTGAAATTTTCTAAGTGCCTTTGTAAGGTCTTCTATCTTTTTCTTTAGTTCTCTATTTTCAATTTCAAAGCATGAATCATGTGATATAAGAGAACAAGCATGCAAGTCTTCCTTAAGCTTTGTAGACTCTACTCTAAGCATGGCAATTTCATCTTTCAAGTCCTTAATCTTACTTCTAGCTTTAGCTAAATCTATGTTGGTACTAGTGTTGATGCAGTCTGACCCTGATTGTTGTTTTGGTGTTGACACCGATTTTAGTTTAGGTTGATGATTATGATTATGGTTAAGTCCTGATCGGGGATTAGGCATGGTATGGAAAATCCTAGCTTGGATGGCTAGGTGTTGGAAAATCCTAACCTGGAGGGTTAGGTGTGGAAAATCCTAGCTTGGAGGGCTAGGTGTTGAAAAGTCCTAATTCGGAAGGGTTGGTGAAAATTCCTAGCTTGGAGGGCTAGGTGAAAAGTCCTAACTTGGAGGGTTAGGTGAAAAGTCCCAACTTGGAGGGTTAGGTGAAAAATCCTGGCTTGGAGGGTCAGGTCCTAGCTTGGAGGGCTAGGTGTGGAAAAGTTCTAACTCGGAAGGTTGGGTGAAAAGTCCTAGCTTGGAGGGCTAGGTGAAAAGTCCTAACTTGGAGGGTTAGGTGAAAAGTCCCAACTGGAGGGTTAGGTGAAAAATCCTGGCTTGGAGGGTCAGGTCCTAGCTTGGAGGGCTAGGTTGGATGAAACCATAGCTTGGAGGGCTAGGTTGGAGCCCCTGGATTGGTCTGGTGACCGATCAGGGAGTTGGCACGGTGCTCCTTCGTGGATCGGTCTGGTGACCGATCCAACGATGACTGATCGGTCTGGTGACCGATCAGGGAGTATGCGTTTCACCCACTGCTTGGTGTTAGTATTGTGAGAGAAGTGTCCTAAGGCAATCGCCTTATGATTGTAAACATTTATTTTAATAAATGAATATTCACTATTTGAGTATACATGTTTGTGTATTTGATTGAGATCTTAAACTCATTTACTGAATGTCCGCAATACAATTCACAGCATGAGAGAATTTGTGATGAATTCACAACTAGTGATTATCTCTACATGTGCAATTGTGAAGTATTGAAATTGTCCCTAGTCGATGAATTGATAAATATGGACACTATCAATCCTGTTGAGACTAGCATGGGTTATTCTCTAATCAGCTAATTCTCACTGGCTGGAGACATTGGGATGTCCGGAGATAAACATGAATGCTAGTTAAGGGAACTAGTTCATTGGAGTGACTGGCTGTAAAACTTCATATGGTAATCTACATATAGATATGTCAATGAAGTTCTTACTGCAGCTTAAGTGCGATGTTCTTTTGACTTGCGGTGTTCAAGTCATATTGGTCATGGAGACTTATACTTTGACATCTTAAGCAAGCATCTCTAAGGAGGTGTGGACCCAAGATGGTTGGGTATAAGCCGAAGTGCCCGAAGATGTTTGAACAGCCTACAAAGGATTCACCACTCCTTGCGAGGAGATGTATACCCAAGGCCTATCGTCGGATTGTTACTCGAAGCCTCTGGCCAAAGCATCACATGTTCAGAGTATGAATCTCTCAGATACATGAGAGTAACTAGAATCCGTAGGATGAGAAAAATATTACTTGGGCTAGGTGTGACGTAGTCAGCCTAGTGGGGACTGACACACATAGACCGTGTCCTGAACCAAGTGGGTATAAGATGGTGAAGGGAATGAGGCACGATTCATTATAGCTGTTGAAGGGTTTCAGAATTATTTCTGAGGTCAACCGTTGATCTTTCGATTAATTGGGGATCATGATGTACTACTAGGTGCCACTCATGATCATTCTATAATTGGTTAATTATAGATGACCAACATAAATCGAAAGTCTATTTAGTCACACGCACTACGAGTAATCTGAGGGATTTAAAACGAGTTGAAAATTAGATTTTCCGATCAAGAGAGATAAGTCAAATATGAATTTTTCAGAGACGCATCGGAAGCTTAAAATGGCTAAGTCTTTTGAAGGCTTATTGGACAAATTAAATGAGTTTAATTCGTATGGTATAAGCTTGGGTTTGGCCGGCCAAAGAGGGTCCCCACCCTCTTTGTTTGGCCGGCCACATTAAAAGGGGAGAACCAAATTGTTTGATTCAAATTATAAAATAAACCGAGCGTGGTTTGTTTTATAAAATTATGGATAATATATAAATTTTTATAAACCGAAGTTTGGATTATTATTTTCATGGAAATTAAAATAAACTTTGAATAGTTTATTTTATTTTATAAAATCAATTATGAATTCTTTTTTCCATGATAAGAAAAATTTATATAATAAATTTCTTGTGAAAATTTATTCCATAATAAAAGGGGAGACATGGTTGTTTTTATTATAAATTAAATTATGATAAAAACTTGGCATAATGGAATAATTCATAGAAAAATTTATATGATAAATTTCTTATGAAAATTTATTCCATAAAAAGGAGACTTGGCGATTGAGAGGCTACTATATAAAGGAATCAAGGCAAGGCTTGGAGATTAATCTAAGAGATCAAGGAATAAGCTCTCTCTCTCTCTCCCTCTCTCTCTCTCCCTCCTCTAGTGCCGCCGGCCCTAGAGGCCCTCCCTTTGCCGTGAGCTTCAGCCACCACCAAGCAGCTGCCGAAGAAGAAGAAGAAGCGGGCGCAACTCCTTCCTTCCTCCCGGAATCTTGATTCCGTTCTTCGTTTGGTGGTTATCTTCCCATCTCTCTCTTGGTATTCTTGTCGTGCCTTTGAAGAATCTAGTAGTTCTTGTCGGCACGAAACTCGTGGTTTTGCGAAGTCATCCCGAAGAAAACTCGGCGTGGACGCGAATAGAGGCTAGCTTCCAAGGGACGCTTACGGTTGGATCTCGTCCCTTCGTTCGAGTTACACGAGGTACTAAGTAAATTAGTTTACTTTCTGCAAAATTTTAAATGTATGATCATGTCTACACAATATAAGGTTGCATGCTTAGATGTGTGGTTAAATAATTTGTGAAATTATTTATGTTAAACCTTCCGCTGCACGTAATTAATTTTAAAATTACGAACCCGCATCCATGTCAACATGCACCCGGTCCCAACACTTGGCTCCTGATCGGTCTGGTGACCGATCAGAGAGCACACAGTGAGGTTGAGTTCCCCTGCTGATCTGTTCCTGATCGGTCTGGTGACCGATCTGGATCACTGTGCAGATCGTTCTGGAGAACGATCCAGCGTCGCGAGTTCCTCACTATGATCGATCAGGACGGAGCCTGATCGGTCTGGTCATGACCTGATCGGTCTGGTGACCGATCAGGAGGCTCCCTGATTGGTCCGGTGACCAATCAGGAGGTTTGGACTGCGAAGCTCAAAAATCGCCCGGCAAACTGGGGATTGGTCTGGTGATCGATCCACAACCTGGGATCGGTCTGGTGATCGGTCCAGGAGAGTCCCAGAGAAATCGCGATTTTTGATTGAGCGTTGGGGACCGATCAGGATGGAGCCTGATCAGTCTAAACCCAGCCTGATCGATCTGGTGACCGATCAGGAGGCTCTCTGATCGGTCCGGTGACCGATCACTTTAATTCAAAATGCACTGTCAGACGCTCTGATCGCGTCTGAACGTATCTGATTCTCTGCGTTTCATCTCTGATGCTTGATTTTCTGTTTGATATACTGCTCTAATGATCTGCTTAAGCTGCAGGTGGCAGGGAAGGATTCAAACACTCAAGGAGAGTCAAAGGTAGCCTTTCCTTGGAGCAGGTTTGTCCGTTTTCCATCTCAGGTTGCAACGGCTGGAGCTGCAGACTAGAGCTGCTGACTGGAACTTGGCTGAGGGAAGCTCAGGGAGTCCAGGGAGAGCTCAGTGGTAGCTGGCGTTGGCAGGTAAGCAGCTGGAGGCTGCTGTGAGATGGTGTCACCTGTGCTCAGTGGAGAAACAAAAGGGTGTAGAGGAGAAGAGCAGAAAAAAGAGAGTTCGCTGAATCAACTTCTGGCTTGTTCTTGCTTCGCGATTGTGTTCTCCACATCCTTGCTTGTGTGTTTTGTGATTCTATCATCTTGAGCAAGCAACTGTAATCAGTGAAGCAACCATCCCTTACTTGAGCGCTTGAAGGAAGGAACAAGAGACTTTGAGTCCAACAGCGAGAAGACACAGAGAAAGGGTTCTTGCGTGAGATCGTCGCTGGGTGGAGCTCGGGAGAAGCTTGCTGTGTTCTTGTCTTTGCTAAGTGCTAAGTAAGATCTTTCTTGTGTTTCATTGTGCTTAAAACTATATCCTTGATTAAAACGTTGTGGAGAGGTTACTCCACCAAGAAGGAGGTTGCTTTCTATCCGGTGTTCACTGGGGCTTGATCTGCCGACGATCAAGGGATTGCCCACCTTACGGGCACGCCAAGGAGTAGGGGCAAGTTATCCCCGAACATTGTAAACCCTCCTTGTTAGCGATCTTACTAGTTGTGTTAGTTTGCTTTTGTTTTCTGTTTTCTACATACTCTATTTTTGCTACTTCCGTTGTGCTACTAACAAATCGAAGTGCAGAAATTCGATAAGTGTCAAAGTCCAAGTGTTTGGCTATATTCACCCCCCCTCTCTAGCCATCCGGGTTCCAACAAGTGGTATCAGAGCTTGGGGCTCTGTTTTTGCGGATTAACAACCGAGAGCTATCATCCATGGCATTGAGAGAAGGCTTTAGCACCACCTGACCTCCTTTCTTTGATGGTGCTGATTTTCAATATTGGAGATCAAAGATGGAGTATTATTTGAAGATGGACATCAACACTTGGTTCGCGGTGAAGGATGGTTTTACCCCTCCAAAGGATGATGAAGGCAAGGAACTTGAATCGTGGCGGTGGACGGCCGAACAAACTCGAAAGAGTGAAGCCGACGTGAAGGCGGTTGTCACCCTACAATGCGGCATGAACAAAGACCAACTCATCAAGGTTGGTCCTTTCACAAGTGCAAGAGACTTGTGGAACAAGCTCATCGAACTCCACGAGGGCACCCGAGATTCAAGAATCGCCAAGAGGGACTTGTTCCTCAACCAACTTCAAAATCTCTCCATGAAGGAGAATGAAACCGTAAGTGAGTTACATAGCTGGTTTAAGGAAGTCCTCAATGGGCTTCATTCGATTGATGAAAAGGTCGAGAATCGCAACCTTGTGAGGTATGTGCTAAAAGCATTTCCAAGGAATGCTTTGTGGTCATCCATGGTGGATGCCTACAAAGTTTCCAAGGATTTATCAATTGTTAAGTTAGATGATTTGTTTTGTGAAATGAAATTGCATGAAATGGCTAACAAAGGCCCCAAGGAGAAGGGGATTGCCTTAGTTGCAGGGGACCGATCCAACAAGAAGAAGAAGGAGAAGAAGAAGGAGAAGGAAGTCTCTTCATCTTCATCCTCTTCCGAATCCGAGTCCGATTCCGAGGAAGATGGCAGCAACTCTTCCTCCTCCGAGATGGCAAATTTTGTGAGAAGGATGATGAGAAGGGGTCGACGCTTCAAGGGTAAAGGTAATCCTAGTGAAGCTAAAGTTGATAAGACTAATGTATCTTGTTTTGAGTGTGGTAGGAAAGGGCACTTCAAGAGTGAATGCCCAAAGCTAAAGAAAAAGGAGGAGAAATCCAAAAAGAAAGAGGAGAAATCAAAGAAAAAGAAGAAGGCCTTGAAGCCACTTGGGATGAATCCTCCTCAAGCTCATCCGATGAAGAGAAGGAGGAGAAGAGCACAAGACATGTGGCACTCATGGCATTGGGAGATCAAGAGAGCAGTGATGAATCTTCCAACTCCTCAAACGCGGCTTCATCATCTTCGGATGATGAAGAGGTAACTTCTCCCGAACTTGAGAAATGTTATAGAGCAATTACATGTTTAACCAATATGTTAAAGAAGTCAAAGAATAAGGTTAAAACATTGCAATTGGAAATTGAACAATTGAAAGCATCTAGGGATGATAACATAGATGATTTGCATGTTGAGATGTTAGAGGATGAAATTAAATCATTAAAACTTGAGATTGACCAATTGAAATCCTCTAGGGTTGAGGATGTAGATGATTTGCATGATGAATTGCTAGAAGAAGAAAATAAATCATTGAAGAGTGAAGTTGAGAGACTCAAGAATATTCTTGAGAAGTTCTCAACTAGCTCAAAGACATTAGACATGATCTTGAATGCCCAAAGGGCAGTCTACAATAGGGCCGGTATTGGTTACCAACCCAAAGAACCTTCATTTGTGTCCTTGATGTCTAGGACTGATATGAGACAATCTAGGATACCCAAGGTTCAAAAGAAAGTTGTCAAGGCATGGGTGTCTAAGTCTTGTTTAGTAGGTGCTTTAGGTCCCAAGGTTTGGGTACCTAAAACCTCTATTTTTCGAATTGTGTAGGTTATGATTGAGGGGAACATCTATCAACTTGGTTCGTTGATAGTGGGTGTTCCAAACACATAACCGGGGATAGATCATTGTTTACTACCCTTCAAAAGAAAAGTAGAGGTAATGTTTTATTTGGTAACAATGGTAGCCTTAAGGTCATAGGAATAGGAGACATTCAAATATCTGAATGTCTTAGAATCTCAAATGTCCTTCTAGTCAAGGGGATGACATTTAATCTCCTAAGTGTCAGTCAATTGTGTGACACGGGTTACACAATTGATTTTCAACCAAGTCAATGTCTAGTTAGACAACATAACACCTTGGACACGGTACTAGTAGGAACAAGAGTAGATAATATTTATCAAGTTTCATTTAAAAGTACTACTAATGTTTCTGCTAAGTGTTTCATGTCGAAAAAAGAGGAGTCCACCCTTTGGCACCGGAGGCTAGCACATGTTAACATGAAGAACATCCGGAAGTTGGCTAACAAGGGATTAGTTCGTGGCTTACCAAGCATCAAGTATGAAAAGGATAAACTTTGTGATGCATGTCAAATGGGTAAGCAAACAAAATCTGCACATAAAGGTAAAAGCGCTGTAAGTACTTCAATCGCTTTAGATTTACTTCACATGGATCTATTTGATTGTAGTACCATCATATCATTGAATGGAAGTAGATATTGCTTTGTTATCATTGATGACTTTACTAGATATACATGGACTTATTTTCTAAAATTGAAGGACCAAACTTTAGATGTTTTCATTTCTTTTTGTAGAAGAGTTGAAAATGAAAAATCATCAACAATTAAGACAATTAGAAGTGATCATGGAGGTGAATTTCAAAATCAACGGTTCTTAGAATTTTGTCAAGATAGAGGTTATAGACATGAGTTCTCTACTCCTAGAACACCACAACAAAATGGTGTTGTAGAAAGGAAGAACCGTGTTCTACAAGAGGCTGCACGAAGCATGCTCAATGAGTACTCACTACCGAGTTACTTATGGGCCGAAGCTGTAAATACAGCTTGCTATGTGCAAAACCGAGTCCTCATCCATAGGTTCTTAGGAAAGACTCCCATGAACTTTGGTTTGGGAAACCACCTACGGTTAAACACCTTAGGGTGTTTGGTTGTAAGGTGTTCATCCTAAACACCAAGGATCACCTTGGAAAGTTCACGGCAAAAGCTGATGAAGGGATACTAGTCGGGTACTCCCTAGTTAGCAAAGCCTATCGAGTCTACAACAAGAAGTCTAGATTAGTTGAAGAATCTTCTGATGTTGTCTTTGAAGAAATTCCAAAAGTCAATGGTCAATCAGAAGATGAAGTCCAATTCGAACTTAGGAGACTAAGTTTGAATGAAACTCCAAATGTTGTTGATGGTGATGAATCTGATGACAGTGAGCCTAGACAACCCATAGATCAGCCGGATCCTGAGGCTGAGCTTGTGTCTAGTGAACCCATTCAAGAAGCACCACCAACACCTAGGCAAACTAGATTAGCCTCTAGTCATCCCCAAGACCAAATTGTTGGAGACATCCACCATGGGGTTAGAACTAGATCATTCTTCCGGAATGAGGCTAATGAAGTTGTTTTAATTTCCGAAATTAAACCTAGAAAAATTGATGAAGCATTAAATGATCCCAATTGGATCATTGCAATGCAAGATGAACTAGGTCAATTTGAAAGAAGTCAAGTTTGGGACTTAGTCCCTAGACCTAAGAAGACCACCATCATTGGAACCAAATGGGTCTTCAAGAATAAATTAAATCATAAGGGAGAAATCATTAGAAACAAGGCACGCTTAGTAGCTAAAGGCTACAGTCAAGTTGAAGGCCTTGATTATGATGAGACCTATGCTCCTGTGGCACGATTAGAATCCATTCGATTGATGCTTGCATTTGCAGCACATCGTGGCTTCAAGTTATATCAAATGGATGTCAAATCGGCCTTTCTAAATGGTCTAATTAGAGAAGAGGTCTATATCGAACAACCTCCGGGGTTTGAGAGTATCGAATTTCCAAACCACGTGTTCAAGCTCAAAAAGGCATTTTATGGTCTTAAACAAGCACCCCGAGCTTGGTATGAGCGATTGTCGACATTCCTAATTGAAAAGGGCTTCGTTAGAGGCCAAATAGACCCTACACTATTTCTACGGAGAGATGGTGACAATATTTTTGTAGCCCAAGTATATGTCGATGACATAATTTGTGACTCAAACAACAAGGGCTATTTAAATAAATTCATTGGACACATGGAAAGTGAATTTGAAATGAGTCTAGTGGGAGAGTTGACTTTCTTCCTTGGATTTGAAATCAAACAAACCCAAGATGGGATCCATGTGCACCAATCGAAATACACACAAGAAATGCTCCGTAAATTCAATATGAGTGATTCAAAAGAGGTAACCACTCCCATGGCTACAAACACAAGATTAGACAATGATGAGAATGGTAAACCTGTTGATTTGACTCAATATCGGAGCATGATAGGTAGTTTGCTATACCTCACAGCTAGTCGACCTGATATTCTTTTCGCTGTGGGTATGTGCGCTAGGTATCAAATTTGTGCTAAGGAATCTCACTTAATCGCTGTTAAGAGGATTTTGAGATATCTTAAAGGCACAATTGGAGTCAGTCTTTGGTATCCCCGTACCGAATCTTTTGATTTAATTGGCTATACCGATTCCGACTACGCTGGATGTAAGTTGGATCGGAAAAGCACAAGTGGGGGTTGCCAATTTCTAGGATCATCTTTAGTTAGTTGGTCAAGTCGAAAGCAACATTGTGTTGCTCTCTCCACGACCGAGGCAGAATATATAGCCATGGGAGAGAGCGTATCACAATTGTTGTGGATGATCCACACTCTAGAGGACTATGGATTAAGTTACAAAAGTGTGCAAGTGTTGTGTGACAACATTAGCACAATTAATCTAACCAAGAATCCAGTCCATCATTCTAGGACCAAACATATTGAAGTGTGTCACCACTTCATTAAGGATCATGTCGCTAGGGGAGATATTGTACTCTCACATGTAGAGTCCAAGTCAAACCTCGCTGACATTTTCACTAAATCACTCCCCAAAAATGAGTTTAGTTTCTTAAGAAGGGAGTTGGGAATGTGTCGCGCTTCATAGTTTTCAAAATGCATTCAAAACCCTTCATGATAAGTTCTAATTGTTGGGAAACAATTGGGTAACTTTGGGGACATCTCACACAAACTATGAGGTTTACCAAAACGTTTTTGTTTGCTAGATATGGGGTGAGATGCTAGGATCAACTCAATTTCTCAAAATGTCAATGCATCCCTTGAGAAATTAAGTTGACGAGATAAAAATCACTTCGGTGACCAAGTATGGGGAAAACCAATGCATAACATATGTGTATTTGGCTCCATGATCATACTTGGACATTCCAATCAAGGAAACTTGATTGAAAACTTGAATTTGGAACAACCTTGGTTAAAATTTGATTGAATGATTGTTGATTGAGTTTGACTCCACTTGGATGGAGCAAAGTGTTTGTTCAAACCATAAGGACCTTTGATCCTTGTTTAGGGATCAATTTTAGTCAAGGGATCACTTCCAAGTTCGACATCTTTCATCAGATCCCCTCAGAAATCGTGTAAATGTCTGAAACTGAAAGTTTCAGATCGTATCAGGGAATTTCAGGAACCCTGATCGGTCCCCGGACCGATCAGGCATAGGGCTGATCGGTCCCCGGACCGATCTGGCTCCATCCTGTAGTGATCGGTCCACAGACCGATCAGAGAGGTCACAGAGACTTAACAAAATCCTGATCAAACACTCTGTGCTAGCCTGGATCGGTCTCCGGACCGATCTGGCATCCTGTGGTGATCGGTCCACAGACCGATTAGGGGGCTTCCCGAATATCATCCGACTCTACTGATCGCTTCCTGATCGATCAGGAGCCTGCCTGATCGGTCACCAGACCGATCAGGACCAGGCCAGTCTGATCAGGCCAGAGCCTGATCGGTCTGGACGCTCTCAGATCGAACGGTGATCCGTTCAATCGCATTAAAGTCTGGTTGGTGGACCGATCCACCAACCTAATAACTTCGCGAAAAACCTCTCATTGCCGAACCCTAGCGCCGAAAACTCCCCTTTGCGTCTCTTCATCCCGTGCGAGAGTCTTCCTCATCTCCTTCCTCCTTTTGCGAGTGAGCGTTTGTATGCGCGTGTGCGGTTCTGAGAAGACTTCCTGCGAGTGTTTCCTTCTCTTCTGCAAGTTCCTTCTTGCTCAAGATCGTGCGCTCACCTCTTGCACCGTGAGCTCTTCCTACGCGAGCTCTTCTTCCAACTTTCAAGATCATCTCAGAACACCATCAATGGCACCAAAGTGAGTTTTTGGTTCAGTTTTCCTTGCAGATTAGTTCATAGTGTATGTATTTGCGCTAATCATGGTCTATTTTTTTTGATGTTCTTATGTTGTGCCGTGACCTCCTGTTTTGGCCGTGACCCATCTTTGCCATGTCCTACTTTTGATCAATTCTACCTTATGCTTACTTGATTATTTCCCGGTGATTGAATCTTGGGTCTTTGATTAACCTACGTTCATGTGATCAATGCTTCATGTACACTTGATTATTCTACCCCATGATCAACTCTCGTATTGATTTTGTGATCCTTTAATCTTGTGTCATGATTCCCTTTCTGTGATTATATTCTTGCTATGATCTATTCCAATCTTTAGAAAATCATCTAAGGGAAAGGAACCATTGGAGGGAAGCTCAAAGGGCAAAGGTCCTTCATCATCTACACCTCCTTCAAGACCACCACCGCCTCTGCATACCCGATTTCAGAATATCCATTTTGCTCTAGACTGTCAATGGCATACCTTCAAACTTATGTCATGTCGATCGGTGGATCAAACCTACATTTACGAACATTGTCCCACGATACGACAAATCATTGAATACTATGAGCTTCAACCCATCCTTTTCTTAGAGAGGCCAATAAACTTTGATTTGGTCTCTGAATTTTATAACAATATGGTTAGTGGAGAGGGCACGGGGTGGAGGACCCGTGTCGCTAGTGTTGACCTTGACTTTACTCTATCTGCTTTCACTACCTTTCTTGGATGTCGCCGGTCCGAGAATGCCTTTTCACTCTATCCCTATCTTCCGGATCCCTTACCAGTTCCCTTTGATGGACTCACTCCTGACTCCATCTATGAGCATTTTCTAGGCCATCCCAGGCCAAGGGGTTCCAGTGAGCGGGACCGTGACTTTCCCACATTTCCTGCTCTCCATCTTTCTCCCATTGATTATGTTTTGTTTAAGATTATCACAAATTGTCTTATTCCTACCACTACAAAGCACCTAGACGAAATTCATCCATTCCACTGCTTGATGCTCTATGGGATGCATCAGCAGTTAGACTTTGATCCAGTGACTTCTCTTTATTTCTCCATCATCGTCCATAGCCAGATGTATGGTCAAACGGTTTACATGCCCTTTGGCCATATCATTACTGCTTGGCTGCAGTCCGTAGGTATCGATGTTCCACAGGGCCGCATTGTGCCCATGGTTCGACAGGACTGCCGCCTGGATCGTAGCATGCTCGCTCAGTCCAGCATTGTTGTCGGGCCGCAGGGGCTATGGTGGAAGGATCGAAGACGAGTGAGGGAGTTACCAGGAGCAGACCATGCTCAGGAGCGGCCCGCTGTTACAGCAGATTATGATGAGTGGGCTCCTGACCTCCGTTGGCAGGTTGCGGAGCTAGAGCGGATACTGCAGTACGAGTTACACATTTCTGAGCTCTGGCGCTAGGAGGTCAGCTCAGAGTTTCAGTCTTTCGATCGCCGTCTCGATGCTCTAGCATCTGATGTCTCTGAGATCAGCGCAGTACAGGACACATGGTATGAGGAGTGGTATCATCATACGTTTCCTGATGGTGCGTCCCCCAGCAGCCCTCCGCCAGGGGGTGTTATATATATTGCTGATTCTTCAGACGATGACCACGCAGGGGATTGATGACATTGACTATTATGATGAGTGTTATATTTGATTGTACTCAGTTCTTTTGAGCTGTCATGACTTTGATGCGATATGATGCATCTGATATTTTGCATGTATTTTATATTTGCCCTATCATGTTTAGGATGTTGGCTTATGTCTGCTCACATGATTACTATCTGCCTGTATGCCTCATTCTATATTATTATGCATGCTTATGATTTTGATTATGATGCCTTGCTCATATGATACATATGCTTATTTTGCCATGACTTATCTTTGTCATATGTATTCATATGTTTGTCAAATTAATTCAAATCATATCTTTGTTGTTTTGGGAAACCCCTAGGGTTGAGGGGGAGTATGGTTAAACTTAACAACCCCTCTAGACCCTTTTCGGTGTTCAACAAAGGGGGAGAGTGTGGTTGGTTAAGTTTAGGATGATTCTATTGTAGGGGGAGGATCTTGATTCTCCTATAATTCTGAAAGTTGAGAAATTGATTGAGAATCCCTAAACTTAAAATCGGATTGTCAAACAACAAAAAGGGGGAGATTGTTGATGCAATCTGACCCTGATTGTTGTTTTGGTGTTGACACCGATTTTAGTTTAGGTTGATGATTATGATTATGGTTAAGTCCTGATCGGGGATTAGGTATGGTATGGAAAATCCTAGCTTGGAGGGCTAGGTGTTGGAAAATCCTAACCTGGAGGGTTAGGTGTGGAAAATCCTAGCTTGGAGGGCTAGGTGTTGAAAAGTCCTAATTCGGAAGGGTTGGGTGAAAATTCCTAGCTTGGAGGGCTAGGTGAAAAGTCCTAACTTGGAGGGTTAGGTGAACAGTCCCAACTTGGAGGGTTAGGTGAAAAATCCTGGCTTGGAGGGTCAGGTCCTAGCTTGGAGAGCTAGGTGTGGAAAAGTTCTAACTCGGAAGGTTGGGTGAAAAGTCCTAGCTTGGAGGGCTAGGTGAAAAGTCCTAACTTGGAGGGTTAGGTGAAAAGTCCCAACTGGAGGGTTAGGTGAAAAATCCTGGCTTGGAGGGTCAGGTCCTAGCTTGGAGGGCTAGGTTGGATGAAACCCTAGCTTGGAGGGCTAGGTTGGAGCCCCTGGATCGGTCTGGTGACCGATCAGGGAGTTGGCACGGTGCTCCTTCGTGGATCGGTCTGATGACCGATCCAGCGATGACTGATCGGTCTGGTGACCGATCAGGGAGTATGCGTTTCACCCACTGCTTGGCTCCTGATCGGTCTGGTGACCGATCAGGGAGCACACAGTGAGGTTGAGTTCCCTGCTGATCTACTCCTGATCGGTCTGGTGACCGATCTGGATCACTGTGCAGATCATTCTGGAGAACGATCCAGCGTCGCGAGTTCCTCACTATGATCGATCAGGACGGAGCCTGATCGGTCTGGTCATGACCTGATCGGTCTGGTGACCGATCAGGAGGCTCCCTGATCGGTCCGGTGACCGATCAGGAGGTTTGGACTGCGAAGCTCAGAAATCGCCCGGCAAAAGGGTGGATCGGTCTGGTGATCGATCCACAACCTGGGATCGGTCTGGTGATCGGTCCAGGAGAGTCCCAGAGAAATCGTGATTTCTGATTGAGTGTTGGGGACCGATCAGGACGGAGCCTGATCGGTCTGAACCCAGCCTGATCGGTCTGGTGACCGATCAGGAGGCTCTCTGATCGGTCTGGTGACCGATCACTTTAATTCAAAATGCACTGTCAGACGCTCTGATCGCGTCTGAACGTATCCGATTCTCTGCGTTTCATCTCTGATGCTTGATTTTCTGTTTGATATACTGCTCTAATGATCTGATTAAGCTGCAGGTGACAGGGAAGGATTCAAACACTCAAGGAGAGTCAAAGGTGGCCTTTCCTTGGAGCAGGTTTGTCCATTTTCCATCTCAGGTTGCAACGGCTGGAGCTGCAGACTGGAGCTGCTGACTGGAGATTGGCTGAGGGAAGCTCAGGGAGTCCAGGGAGAGCTCAGTGGTAGCTGGCATTGGCAGGTAAGCAGCTAGAGGCTGCTGTGAGATGGTATCACCTGTGCTCAGTGGAGAAACAAAAGGGCATAGAGGAGAAGAGCAGAAAAAAGAGAGTTCGCTGAATCAACTTCTGGCTTGTTCTTGCTGCGCAATTGTGTTCTCCACATCCTTGCTTGTGTGTTCTGTGATTCTATCATCTTGAGCAAGCAACTGTAATCAGTGAAGCAACCATCCCTTACTTGAGCGCTTGGAGGAAGGAACAAGAGGCTTTGAGTCCAACAGCGAGAAGTCACGGAGAAAGGGTTCTTGCGTGAGATCGTCGCTGGGTGGAGCACGGGAGAAGCTTGTTGTGTTCTTGTCTTTGCTAAGTGCTAAGTAAGATCTTTCTTGTGTTTCATTGTGCTTAAAACTATATCCTTGATTGACACGCTGTGGAGAGGTTACTCCACCGAGAAGGAGGTTACTTTTTATCCGGTGTTCACCGGGGCTTGATCTGCCGACGATCAAGGGATCGCCCACCTTACGGGCACGCCAAGGAGTAGGGACAAGTTATCCCCGAACCTTGTAAACACTCCTTGTTAGCGATCTTGCTAGTTGTGTTAGTTTGCTTTTGTTTTCTATTTTTCTGCATACTCTGTTTTTGCTACTTCCGCTGTGCTACTAACAAATCGAAGTGCAGAAATTCGATAAGTGTCAAAGTCCAAGTGTTTGGCTATATTCACCCCCCCCTAGCCATCCGGGTTCCAACAACTAGAAATAATTTTAACTAAGGTAGAGGAGGGTAAGTTGTATACCTCACTTACCGAAGCTTCTGACTCGGATGATGAGTCACTTTCATCATTGCTTGAGCTTCTCTCATCATCTGATGACTCTGAGTGGTCCACTGCCATGAGAGCAAAGTGAGACACTTGCTCCTCTTCTTCCTCCGAGGATGATGGATCATCCCAAGTCGCCTTGAGGTTGGAGACACTCTTCTCCTTTCCCTTCGACCTCTTCTTGTCACCTTTCTTCTTTTCCTCTTTCTTTTCATCTCTTCTCTTTAGTTGAGGGCACTCATTCTTCATGTGTCCCTCTTGGTGGCAATTGTAGCAAATGATGTCCTTTGTCTTACCCTTGCTTTTGGATCCTTTCCTAGCATAAGACTTGTTAGAAAAACTTTTGAAAGCCCTACGCATTTTTCTTACCATGAAAACCTCTTGGTCGCTATCCATAGAGGCACTGGACTCCTCTAAGTCGGATGAAGAGGAGTAGACCACCTTCTTCTTCTCCTTCCTCTTCTTCTTCTCCTTTTCTGCAATAAAGGTTATACCTTTCTCTTTGGCCAACACATTAACTTGCTCGTGCAGTTCAAATTCACAAAATGATCATCTAATTTTACTATTGACAAATCCCTTGATACTTTGTAGGTATCAACCATTGATGCCCACAAAGTTATTCTTGGGAAAGATTGCAAGACGTACCTTACCAGATCCCGGTTTTTAATCTTCTCTCCAATCACATGGAGTTCGTTGATGATCTCCTTCACCCTTCCATGCAGCTGGCTGACAGTTTTGTTGGTCTTCATGGACAAGGATTGGAGTTGGGCAATGAGCAAGTCCTTCTTTGCCCTTCTGGACTCGTTGGACCCTTCATTCAGTTCAACGAGTTTGTCCTACAACTCTTTGGCGCTCTTGAATGTCCCCACCTTATTGAGTTGCTCCTTTGAGAGCCTGCACTGAAGTGTGGTGGTGGCCTTGGCATTTGAATGCGCCCTCTTCATGACATCCTTTGACCACGATCTCATTGACGTTGGCTCTCCTCTTTCATCCACGGGTGCATCGAACCCCTCTACAATACTAATCCAGTTTTCAATGTCATTCATTAGATAGTATTGCATTCTACCTTTCCAGTACGCGAAGTCATTGCCGTCGAAGAAAGGTGGTCGTGCAGTGTTGTATCCCTCTTGAAACGCCATTTACTTTACTCCGGTCGACAGTGAGTTCTTCCGAAGCGACCCGGCTCTGATACCAATTGATAGATCGAAGAGCGTTGCTAGAGGGGGGGTGAATAGCAAATTGTCGAATTTCTTTACAAAATTGTTAGCGGAATACAAACAAAAATATATGAAAGCAAAAAAGCAATGCTAACTCAGAGTATTTTTACTTGATATCCACCGAATGGGTGACTAATCTAAGGATCCACGCGCATACTCCACCTCCACTATGAAAAGTCTCCTTCAATTGGAGAAACCTTTACAAAGGCGTTGTCTTCCTCTTTACAAAATGTAATGAATAGAGAGAGAGGAAGATCTAAAGACTCTATGCACGAACAGTACTTCGTTACAGTGTAAAACCGTAATGTTCATGTGCGGAAAAGTCCTCCTTTTATAAGAGAACAGGACAACCTCGCAGGCTGTCCAGACCAGCACCAGTCGACTGCCCCTGGGGCAGTCGACTGGCCTAGCATTAATTGCTAGCCAATGGCTAGTTTGGGGGTTTACCAGTCGACTTCCCCCAGGGCAATCGACTGGTCCGAGGCTGTAAACTCTCTGTGAGTTTTGGCAGTTGACTGCCCTCTGGCCAGTCGACTGCCCTGCCTCCAATCTCACTTACAACCTCTCAAAACACTCTCCTTCACGTATGCCTTCAGGTATGCTCCCTTGGCTCGCCCCTTGAAGTCTTCTTCCTCTGGCTATCGTCCCTCGGATGCGCACACAAGCCTTCCTTGGCTTGCCTCCATGCCACCCTTCACGTGTGCCCTTGAAGTCCACTTCCCGACTTGCCCATGGAGCTCTCCTCCCTCGGCTCTCGTCCTTCGGATATGTTTTCCAAGTGTGATTCTCCAAGTCCTGCAAACTCAATCACACATATTAGATACAACACAACACCCTAACCTTAAACATATTCACACACACATCAAAACCATGATCTTCCCGATCATGTTAGGGTTGATTGCCTCAACATCCTTCTCGCTCCACCGGCATACTCTTTCGTAGACCTCCGGGTCCCTCGGATGCACCGAGCCCGTCGGCTCCCTTCCTATGTCATCTTTCTCAACCGCTGCATCTTCCGCTTGACTTCCTGCGCTCCTAAGCTCTTGCACACTTAGACATATGGATTAAAAACTAACAGGACATAACTTGACTCAATTGTCCGCATTAAAACCAACCTGGGGTACTTACAATCTCTCTCTTTTTGATGTGCATCAACTTAAGTTAGAATAAATAAGCATAAAAAATAGGAATAAATATATGATAGTGAAAGCAATAAAAATTTTGAAATTAAGTCTACCCCCTTAACTTATCATATGTCTCCCTCTTTGATCACATCAAAAAAAAAATATTATGGGAAATACTTACACGAATTTAAAAAAATTAATCCAACACTTAAAATTTTTGAAACTTTTGGAGAAGATTTCTAACATAATAATTAGTTTTCAAAAAATTCAATTTTTCAAATTTTGATCAAAAATTAATTTTTAAAATATAAAGTCTAATTTTGGAAAAGTAATTTTGAAAAAAATATTTTTACTCAAAAATTAATCAAATTTTTATTTAAGTTAGAATTTTGATAGATTTATCTCCAAAAAAATTATCAAAGAGAAAACAATTTTTTATTATTTTGAAAATCAAATTTTGAATTTAATATTGATAATTTGGAAAAATAATTTTAAATTTTGATTTGGACATCAAAATATTATGAAAATTTTTCTCAAGGATTAAAAGTTAACTTCCAGATCGGAAAAAATCAAATTCGATAAAATTATTTTTTTTTATATTTTAAAATTTAAAAATATATTTTTGAACGAAAAATCATAATAAATCTGTTTATCTATTAAAAATTTCAAAAAATAATTCTTTAAATAGAACAAAGAAATTTCTATTATTAAAAAATTTTAAACTATTTTTTTTGCAAGTAAAAATTATTAATTAGATCAAGCAATAATTATAAAAAAAAATCTCTAAAAAATGTTTAACAGTTTAAAATAGATTTAGGGACCCAATATAAGTTCTTTCCTACTAGATTAACCAAAAATTTAGATAGAACATAAGTCCTAGAAATTTTTATAATTTGACTTCTATGAAATTTAAAATACCAATTATGTTTACCATAATATCTAATTTTTGAATTTCGAGAACAATTTGAACATGCATAGTTATTTTATAATTTTTTAATTTATACTTTCAAATTTTCATTTTCACATTTTAACTTATCATATATTTCTAATGGACATGAAGAAGATAATTTTCTTTTTAATTTTACATTTTTATTTTTCAATTTATACAAGGATTTTGTCATTTGCTTAATACCAAAATATAATTGGTCAGGAGGTAGAAGGCATACCTCACTTACCATATCCTTTCTGAAGTCCGAAACTCCCCTTCGCCGCTACTATCTTCTGACGTAGCTCCTCTTTCATCGATGCTCTCATCTTCTTGGTGTGAAGCCATCAGTGCAAGTTCGGTGTGTTCCTCGAGATCTGAATCTTTCGATGAAGACTCATCCCATGTCGCCTTTAGGTTATGGACTTTTGCCTTTATTGCCCATTTTCCTTTGTTCTTCCATTTAGAATAGTTTTCCTTCACATGTCCCTCTTCGTTGCAATTGTAGCAACGGATTTTCTTTTGTTTCTTACCCTACACTTTATTAATTTTTTTAGTTTTAAAATATTTAGATAATTTTCTTACCATATACACTATGTTTTCTTCATTTTCTGAAGATTCCTCTTCATGTTAGATCATTCTCGTGTTTAGGTCGATGTTGTCTATTTTACTTTTTCTTGCACATCCAGATTCGTGAAGTTCTAGAGTCAAAAAAAGTTGCTCTAAGGTACTTATCTCAAGATCCTTAGAGATGTAGTAGGCGTCGATTATCAAAGTCCAGTTTGGTGTCCTCAGAAAGGCATTCAATGTGTATCATTGCGCGCCCCGATTGCTTACCAACTCTCCGAGATTGCTGAGTTCTGTCATTAGCTCCTTAAGTTTAGCGTGTAGTTGAGCTACTGACTCTCCTTCTTCCAGTTAGAGGTTGTTGAGCTGATTCCGAAGCAGATCTCTTTTTGCTAGTTTGGCTTCGGAGGTACCCTCATGAAGTTCAAGAAACTTTTCCCAAAGTTTCTTTGCAAATCGGTAGTTCTCGATTCAGTTGACTTCTTGTGCCGGTAGTATGGTCAGCGAGTGGAACTCTGCTTTCCCGTTCGCCACAAAGTTTACCTGCTCCTTCTTTGTCCATAGGCTTTCATCTTTTGGTTTATCATCAACGCCCTTGGGAGCTACAAAACTATTTTTCATTATTAAAAGCAAATCAAAATCTATTTTAAAAAATGTCTGCATCTTGTGTTTCCAACTTGCGAACTCCCCCTCAAACTGTGGCGGGTAGATAACTAGTTTGACCATTTTGATAGTTGCTTGAGATGGCGATTAGTCCTTCTGGAGCGTCCTCGGTCTGTACCAATTGACGGTGATTGAAGTTCGGCAAGAGGAGGATGAATTGCCCCTGAAAATAAAAACTACTATCTTTTGTTTATCTTAAACAAAGATGTTGATTAATTCAAAACAAAGCAAACATTAATAGAAAAAACTATAACAGAAAAAGAGACACATAAATGTTTACTTGATTGCAATCAAAATGTTTACTTGATTGCAACTAAGATGGTTGCTAATCCAAGGCAAGTATAACGTAGATCTCCTGAATAAACTCCTTCGGACGAAGAAGCCTTTTACAAAATGAAAGCTCAGAAAAAAAAGGAAAACTACAAAGAATTCGTTTGCTCTTGATTGAATTGAATAAGTTGGAACTGAGCTCTAGGGGCCTATTTATAATTCCGGTCAATTCTATCCGAATGTTGATGTGACACTATAGGGGCGCCCAAGTGCTTGAGGGCATCTGACACGTGGCTTGAGGGTTATCCGAAGCGCAACGTTTGCAAATGGCTAGCTGGTGAATAATTATTGGCTCTCGGGCGCCTGTATGCACAGGGGCGCCCGAGTGCTCGGGTGACCCTATGCATAGGGGCGCCCGAGTGACTTTTGGTCAGCAACTTGCTGACCAATCTCTAGCGGGTCTTCTTGGATGATTTCCAGGCCTTCCAGATTGGGCTCACCCAAACCCACCTCTGGCCTTCTCCTCGAGCAAGCTTGTTGGTGCAGGAAGCACCATATCGAACCTTGTTTTGATATTGGCAAAGGATTCAAAGTTAAGTCTATTTGTGATCTAACAATGTTCACTAAGTGTGCAGGAAAAGTCCTAGCGAAGGGCTGCTAGGCATCTGGCGAAGGGCTGCCAGGATAAAAAGCCCTAGCGAAGGACTGCTAGGCACTTGGCGAAGGAATGCACAGATAAAAGAGCTACCAAGAATGCCGGACAAACGATCGACAAAGGTAAATTTACAGTATTTGAAAATCCGTTATTTACCTTGAATAATGTGATTAATTCATGTAACTTAATTAAAGCAAACTTCAGAAAATTGAAACAAGAAAATGAAACCCTAAAAAATAAGGTCAATAAGTTAGAAAATTTAATTCATAATCTTGCTGATTTCGAAAATCCGGAGTATTACTCCAATTGTGACCTTACTTAGACAATTGCTTGTTTTAATTGTATGTTGCTTTTATTTTAGTTATTTTTTTAATTAGGATTGGTTAGTTTAAGGACTAAAATGATTTAATTGAAGTTTGAATAACATAGTATTGGGTGGAGGTGAGATGATAGTACGTTAGGGAAGCCATTTTGGCGGAACTAGCCAAAGCTACCGATCTAAAACCCAAACTAGTTAGACCAGAATTTATCAAAAAGTGATTTTGAAGATGAAATTTCACTAAAAGGCTTTGTCTAGGAAAGGGTTGATGATCCAATAAGGCTACGGCCAAAGAAGACCTAGTGTCTCACCAAGACCTGGAAGCCAATTTTTGAAATTCAAATTCAAGTTACTTCTTGTCAAATTCAAATCTAACTCAAATTTCAATTAATCCTAGACTCAACTAGTTTTTCAAAATAAAGTTAACATTCATTAAAATAGTTTTCAAAGTTAATTCAATTTTTCAAAATTAATCATAACCTTTTCAAAATAAATCTTTCTATTAAAATATTTATCTCACAAAACTCATAAGGTTAACATGTTTGATCACGTAGAACTGGGTGAGATATCTAGGACGTAAAAGAATATGTCACTATCCTTCTAAATAAAACTCAAAGTGCTTTCAAAAGTTATTGAAAATTATCTCTAGTTTTCAAATTAACTCTGTTTACTGTACCCTACTTTTTCAACTCTAACAGGTTTTTTTGAAAATATTGAATTTCATGTTAAATATCACAATAGACTTGCTTTAAAGAGAATCTAGGGCTTGTTTGATTCAGTCATTCATTGGTCAAACCCTAGTCAACAAAGTCAAACCTGGTCCACACTGAAGTCCCTTAAGGTACTTAGATAAAGTCAGACAGTGTCAGATACAGGGGGAGTTTTTTTTTTGTTTCTTTTTTCAAAAAATTCAGATTTTTTCAAAAACCTTATGCTCTAAAACTCACTATCATCTCAAAATAAGGTTTTCAAAAATTTGATTCAAAAACCCTCGTATATTACTATCTCTTTGAAAAATTATCATCATTTCAAAATGATTTTCGAAAACTATGCTATCATTCCAAGTTGTGTTTTCAAAAATTATCTTCTTAAAAATTATCATACTTCAAAGTTATTCTTTTGATTTTGGTAAACCCTAAAGACACAGAGGAAGGTCCACTACATAATCTACTAGGACTCCTAGGATGTGTCAAATTTAGGGGGAGGCTGAATCAAAAGAAGAATTTCTGAAAAGTTTTTATCAATAATTATCTGTTTTGAAATTATTTAATAACATATTTTCATGAACTATATCTTTCAAAATGCTATTATTGTTGTGGCTTATGAAATTATTTTTGAAATAATATTTACTTGGGTTGGAGAATTTTCATGACACTTAGGAAAATGTCCTTGTAGTCAACAAGGCTTCCTAGAATTGTGTCAGACTGGAAAAGAAACCTAGTCAAGTAAAATATTATTTTTTTTCAAAGTCTAATACTTTTCAAAAATTACTTATATTTTTCAAAGTCTATTATGTTTAAAAGTACTTATATGCATACTCTTCAAAAGTACTTATATTTTTCAAATATTGCATAATATCTTTCAAAAGTACTTCTATTTTTCAAAATGTGTTCAAAAGTACTAATACTTTTCTAAGGCAATAGTGTTCTAAGTACGTGAATTTTCTAAAGACTTGACTATAAATACAAAATCTTTTTCCAAATTGCACAATATCTTTCAAAGCGGAGTTTTTTTTGGTGAAATTTAAGCTGTGTGCTTTCAGAATTATACTAAGTATTTTTATATTTTCAAAACTCATAAGCTCTGATACACATTTTTTTTCTTAAATCTTCTTTCAAAAAGTTCCTTATTAATATATGTCCAAGAGAGAGAAAATTTTAAATTTTATCTTGTTTTCACTAAGTATTTTTAAGTGCTTTAAAATTGATCTAAGCATCTTCAAAGTACTTTCAAAACCTCTAAAGCACTAAGTACATTTATTTTGAAAATATTCCTAAGTAAAATCTTTCTTAGTAAACAAAGTTTGTCTGAGCAAAAACCTTTGAAATTTTTGACAAATTTTATCTTCCTAAGCAAAGTTTTCTTAGTAAACAAATCTATGTTTCAACAAAAACTTGTCTATTTAAAGATTTTTCCAAGTAAAAATGGTCTTTAATGCACAAAATATGTTCCAAGGAAATTTCTCTATGAGTGCAAATGTTGAACCTTTTTAAAGGTAAACCTGTTTCCAAAATATTAGCTATGTAAGTTACTCTTGAAAACTATGTTGCAAGTTTTTGCAAGCTTTTTCTAAAATATCAGGAGAAGAGTTGTCACATTAAGGGGGAGCTTCATGTATTTTCAAACCATCTATTACGTTGAACATCATTTTTTTAAATTATGAAATCCATTACTTAAAGTTTTTCTTAAAAACTATGTTGTTAAACTCCTTTACTTAAATCTATTTTGGTAAAACTCAAAACTCCCTATTAGATACCTTGTTCACCCATGTTTGTTTTTGATATATGTCAAAGGGGGAGGAAAGGTCAAAGTTAAGTGTTAAGCTAAGTAGTTTATAACACAATTATTCAGGGGGAGTATGAGAAAATTTTTCTGTTCAAATTACATTGGTTTTAGACTTTTAAGAATTGCTATGTTTCATTGGTCTTAAACATTCGTGCTTAAACCGTTATAATTTTTACTTAACTTTGAATTGTGTTGCCATAAATCAAAAAGGGGGAGATTGTTGGTGCAGGAAGCACCATATCGAACCTTGTTTTGATATTGGCAAAGGATTCAAAGTTAAGTTTATTTGTGATCTAACAATGTTCACTAAGTGTGCAGGAAAAGTCCTAGCGAAGGGCTGCTAGGCACCTGGCGAAGGGCTGCCAGGATAAAAAGCCCTAGCGAAGGACTGCTAGGCACTTGGCGAAGGAATGCCAAGATACAAAGACCTAGCGAAGGACTGCTAGGTGCCAGGCGAAGGATAGCTTGGGACTGAAGCCCTAGCGAAGGAATGCTAGGCACCGGGCGAAGGACAGCTCGGCATCCAAGACCTGGCAAAGGACCGTCAGGCAAAAGTCCAACCAAAGGAACGGTTGGCATCAGGTACATTCTCCCGAGAGGAGTAGGTGAGGACGCGTTCCCCGTCGAGGGAACAGTAGGCGTCGGTTCGACCTAGGGCTCCATTTTGGAGACCCAAAGTCAGAACCAAGACAGCTAAGGCTGTATAAACTAACCACTTAATTTTTTGTTGTGTTTTGGACTAACCCTGGATGCAGGACCGAAGGAACGAGTGTCTACAGCTCAGAGAACCTCAAAGGAGTGAGGCAACAGCTGACCAGGGCGCCCGGAGTGTCCCGGGCGCCCCCAAGGTGAACACAAAACACACAAACAAGAAGCGCGCTTCGACAGTACAACCTGCGGGCGCCCCCGTGCTCCCGGGCGCCCCCAGCGTCCCGGGCGCCCCCAGTGCCAGCTACCGAAGCACACCCTCACGAAGCCAAGAAGATGGAGTTTTGACCCGGTCAATGCGGGCGCCCCGAGCGCTCCGGGCGCCCCGGTCAAAACTGATCCCGAAGGTAAAGGGATCAGATGTTGACCGAGCATTGTGTGGATCAACTGCCACGTGGGGGCACCCCCGACGTCCCGGGCGCCCCCAAGCCCTATATAAAGGGCCCTCGACCCCAAGCTTCAGAACAACTTCCAATCAACGCTTCTACGCTCTTCTGCTCTCGCGCTCCGCCCCGGAATCCTTCCAACTCGAGCCGACGACGTCTCACTGCTCCGAAAAAGTCGATCTACCCCGGACGTCGATAAAAGAGCGATTTAAGTTTACTGTACTTAATTCTGTAATTATCTTTTGTAAACTATTTGCGCCTTATATAGAATTGCCCAAAGTAAACGGTCAACGACCGTGGGCCTTGGAGTAGGAGTCGACCTAGGCTCCGAACCAAGTAAAATCGACCGTGTCTCTGTGTGATTTTGTTATTATCAATTTCCGCTGCGTACTTACTCTAAGTGTTTCCGAAAAACGATTTCCGATATTCACCCCCCCCCTCTATCGGTTTTCTCGATCCAACAAAGCTTCCTCCCAGCTTCTCGTCCCTCGGACGCCGCGCGCGTCCTTCTCGCTCCACCGGCGTACACTTCCGCATACCTCCGCGTCCCTCGGATGCACCGAGCCCGTCGGCTCCCATTCCCTTCCCGTGTCCTCCTTCTCGACCGCTGCGTCTTCCGCTCGACTTTCTGCGCTCTTAAACTCCTGCACATTTAGACACAGAGATTAAAAATCAACAAGATCTAACTTGACTCCGTTGACCATATCAATATTAACCTGGGGTACTTACAGTAATTGACTAATATTTAAGTTTTGGTTGACAAGTAAAGCAAAAGCTACCTAAATGTCAGTAACAAAGATCAATTTGTGCAAACTCTAATAGACTAGTGAAACAATAGCCCGTCTTAAAATTTTCCATTTGTGGTTGATTAATTTTTGAATAGGTGCCTAATATTTGGTTGTTGCCAAAGGTGATACATATCATACTGAGTCGCCTAATATTGATAAAATCTAAATTATAAAAATATCATAATTTTAAAAATATAAACAACTTACTAGGAAATCACTCCATCATTTTATAAATTTGATTCAAAAGTAAGACTCTAAAGTCAAACATCAAGTTTGGGTGTTCAATCTGATATGCTTACTAACATTTTCATAACCTTGACTTACTAAAATTTCCATATGCTATTCCTTTGGTCATATCCTTAAATGACCCGAGCTTTCCACTTGGCCTATCTAGGGGTATAAACGAGCCAAGCCACTCGCGAATTATTCGGATCTCAGTTCGAAAAAAAAAATCATTCGAGTTCATTCGATTAAGTTAACGAGTCGAGCTCGAATCCGATTTCGAACTCGAAAATATTATCGAGTCAAGCTCAAGCTTAACAGTATTTAGTTGATGAACTCGCGAATATGTTCGTTTAGAGACTTACGAACATATTTGTTTAGAGACTTATATATATATATAATATATATAAAAATATATATATATATAATATATATATATAATATATAATATATATATATTAATTATTATAATTAATTATCATAAATAAGCTGTTCGTTTAATTTTTAAATGAGTTTTTCTTGAATCGAGCTCGAGCTATTTAATTTTATTACAAGTCAAACTCAAGTTTAAGAACTAAAGTTTGAATTGAACTCGAGTCGAGGTCGAGCTTAGAGATAATAAACTGAGCATGAACTCGAGCCTCTTATTCGGCTCAGTTCGGTTCGGTTCGATTACACCCCTAGGCTTATCCTCGGCTTAGTTGGACTTTCTAATTGCTAAATACTTGATAGACCTTAAGCCATTGGATTTTTCCATTGTACTTACCATCTCAATATCAAATAACTTCACATGCACGCTTGAAAGATGAAAACAACATCAACTATCAAAATATAATCTACATCAACTATCAAATATAATCTAACTTCTAAAATCTGGGTATTGATTTCCTCTTTTTTATATTTGACAATCCATTTAATTTGATATTTGAACACTAGTTACAACCAAAATGTCAAGAAATATTTTATAGTCTAAGAAGCATATTTTATAGGAGTGCACAATTCATGAACACAGTGATACACAGAATCATGAGATGAATCCAATAACACACCCTGTCCAACATGCATATTATGATATCACAAATCCGAAGAAGTTCTAAGATCACTAGCAAGATGCAATAGCATCAGAGTTCTTTTGCCAACGTAACTATACTTCTTGTAAGGAGGTTCTAAAATTCGTTCGATACTAATCGAGTGTCAGACCAGTAACTAGCGTTTAGATTGTCCAAGTAAGGATTAGGCGTCATTAAGTGAATTCTATAGTATCAACATTAATTACATAATAAATCACATTCAGTAACTCCAACATAATTGTATCAAATTTCAAATGAAGTAAAAATTACATAACTAATAAAATATCATAAATTTATTCTACTTTTTTTTAACTCTCTTATTTTTCCAAATTATGAACTTTTGCATTCGCTTTGATTTCTCTAGCTCTGATTACTCAGTACGTGAAGATGATGTTTGATATTAGCCGCTAGGACAAATTAACAAATCGATTTTCTTATCGGATCAAAGTTTAAAACTTATAAAATTTAAACCCAATACAAAAAAGATATATTTCAATTTTTTTAATTGGGCTTTAAATTTAAAAACCTAAACTAACAAAAATCATAAAAACCTTATACTATTTCCATGGCACCTAGACAATTTGACCGATTAGTCAATATCTAGAGCCGCTTAATCCAGCTTAGGCGCCAAGACAACCTAGGTTGACCAACTAGGATGTTTTCGATATGGCTAATTGACACCTAACACCTAGGCGGCATTTAGGCGGCCGCCTAAGCCGATTTTGAGACCACCAATCTAGGCGGCGTTTAGGCAGCCGCCTAAGCCAATTTTAATAATACTGCATATAATGAAAAAACTACTTGTGTACAATAGATAGTTGTTTTCCAAGGGAAAACAGATAGAGAAAAAGGACAGTGAACTAGTAGTCTTTGGTACACAAACACTACTTTTATACGGCACTTGTTTTGAACGAAAACCAGATGGAAGAGAATTGAGATGATCATGCAAAATATAACACCAAATTATCTATTTACATTCCCTATAATGTTGTAATTCAGGCATTTAGTCAAAAACAACATCTACCTTAGTAAAAGTTAGTTGTATTTACATCCTTTTGGTAACATGTAACAAAATGGAAGCTTAATTATCCTACAATCTAAATAGACCTTTTAGGTTGATCATCCTCTGCTAAAATTGGACTAGCTTCCTCTAGATAGTCATCTGGACCATCTTCTTCGTCCGAGGAAAGAAGGGAAGAGCCCATCCAAGCCTTGAAGCCTTCATTAATGCGTCTCTCCATCTCAGGAGTTACTTCTGTCGAGGGCTCCAACATCTCCAGCCCAAGATTATGACCAGCATAGTTACCCTCATCGAGTATGACAGCTGCTTTTCTTCTCAAGAAATAGGCAGTTCCACCATATAATATGACCAAACCCCAACAGGCAATCTCATAAGACCAAAAGAGTGGCACAGAGCAGCTATTTCCCATTGTCAGAAGGCTTGACCCAAGAAAAAGAGCCATGAGACCGAAGAGTAGAGCAAACACAATGTTGAGAATCGACAGACAGCGGACTCCACCTGCAAAAGGGAAATAGAAGTGGAACAAACTGAGAAAGGTTAAATCCATGTGCTGCTAAATATGAAACAGTCAAAAAGAACCAGTCATTCAGTAAATAAAATAGTGAACTCAAATATAATTCAGTGTCATACTTTTCAACAACTCAGGAATAAAAAATGTGCATTCCCATTATGGTTTTGCAGTAACAGAAGTATAGGCTTTATTCCAGTTGTAATGGAGAAAACTATTAGTTAGATACCAAAATAGTCCCCACAACCTAGGTTCATTTTTTATCAATGTAAAACTACAAGTAGACTACAATTTGTTCCCTAACCCTGTTCCTTGATTCGCCTTAGGAAGATATTATGAAACCCAACTTATTACAGATATTTAATCCTAATTCCTTTTAAGAACCTAGAAAATCTACCAACTAATTGTTATAGCTGAATAATGGAGTGGCAATTTGGTTCAACTGCACCTTTCTATTTCACGAAGTGAAAATCAATGCCTATGTTGTGTCATAGAACACTGGTATCTACATCGCAGTTTGGTTGTCCCAGTACTGATCATCAGCTCTTTGAGGGCGTACCTAAACTTGATCGTTAGTTTTTTAACAAAAATAAGCTCACATATAGGCTATAGCCTAATTTCATTTTAGCCTCTGCACTAAATCGAGATACGACAGTTTGCTTCTTATTTAATCAGATCACCTCCTACAATGATGCAATGCCTTGTATAGATCATCTATAGTAACTTGTCCAATGAATATCAGTGCGCCTGACAATCTGAAGGTGACCCCAATTTTAATACATTAGACCTTTACTTCAGGCATTCTAAGAGATTTAGAATTCTAAAGGCTACCTCCAAGTTATAAGCTAGTCTTGTAATTGTTAGTACTATTTCCGAACTAATTTTTTGACCCTTTTTGATGAGTTAATGTTTTCTTTGTCCAGGTATCAATTGACATTCAAATCTATGAGGACATTGATTGGCTTAGCTCCCAACTAGTTTGCTCCACTATATCAAACACATTCCCATTAGGAGATAGATGTCTCCCCTCTATGCTAAGAAAATATGTTAAGCTATCTTTTTTGGCTAAAAATATTAATGAAGACAGTCTTTTAACCTCATGATACCTATAGACTCATGAAAATAAGAAGAATAAGAATCTTAGATGAAGTGTCAAAAAAATTGCCAAACCATGCTCTAACTATAACAAATTATACAATGACATATTATACTAGACCACTCTTGAACAATAAATGTTGCACTATCTGAGCACTACATTCTTTGTATTCAACTGATAAAGGGACCCACAAAAACATAGTTGTCAAGGTGACCAAGAGTTGGACTAGTGTAATCTTAGTCATAGGCGTCTAAGTAATCCACTCTAAGGCACGTGTATATTTTTTTATCCACCAATAAAGCCTATAGTAAATCCACAATAGCAGTAGGTGATATTTTCCCAGGGAAAACACCCTAGCAACCTACAATGAACTTAGTAAGAGGTATCAAAATAGCTAAATGACAATGTAGCACACGATAAGAAAGGAGAAATGGGATCAGGAATAGAAGAACCATGAGTACTTTTCCAAAGGGTAGTAGAAATAACCAAACCAAAAGTTGGGTCTAGAACATGAGGTATTAGATGAACAACGGCCACCTACAAGGAACAACTAGAGTATTCACTCATTAGCATCTCAGTAGATACACCAACTTTGGTTGGCAGCTTAATATAGGGAAAAAGTTTAAAAAGATATTCAAGAAAAGTCAACTCATTCACTCCTTATGTGAATCAAGAAATGTATTGAACAACAATTAGTCGTCAAAGTTAGGGTCATCATCCACAACATATCTAGAGCTATATCATTTGCTCTTTTCCAGAAATGACAATTCTTTAGAAGCTCCAAGTCATATACTTATGTGTACAAATATAATATTCATTAATAGTATTCCAAAGCTCCAATCTTATACCATGGATCTAAACTGGTTCTTGATAAAAGGATAGTTGGTCTTATGATCTCAATCCCAATATCTACATATCTCAGGCATCTAATAGCAATAATGGTTTTTCCTCTTATCATGTTGATCCTACTTCACTTAAAATTGACGAACCTTTGATTGTATTACATGACTTAACTCTAGTGGTATCATTTGATGATTTAGCGTCTTCTAACCATATGACTGCCAGTTCTAGTATCCAACCAAATGACTCTTCCCATGGTAATAAAGAAGATTTGATTGAGCTATAAAACTTGACCTTAAATGAGCTCCAAAACTAAACCTTAGTAGATCCCTTTAAGACTCGATCACTTCAAAGATCATATCCAAACTACCATTATTTAAGGTAAACCTACACACAATGACATGTTCGTGCTACCATGAGAGACCAAAAGAGGAAGTTAAACATGATAAGCATAATAAAACCGAGAGTCGCCAGTCGCACACGAGGTAAAAACCTAGTCTGCTGGCTTAAATCCTCTCGGCCCTAGGCGCCTTACCCCACCAGTAAAACCGTGATTTACCCCCTCTGGACACTTGTGGGGTCGGGACCAGGGGCCGCTAAGGTGGCGGTTCCACCTTTTGCACCAGTAAGATAAATGTTGGCACTAAGAAAGACATTATTGATTATTATAAAATATTGATATTCATTTATGAACACAAATTGCCTTATAAAAATACTATAGGAGAGTCTCTGAATGTTGACTTTTGTCATATAGAAGCCATGAAGCATTTATGCCTCCTCATCCAATTGTAGTATTTCCTTATTTGAATTGGCAACCAAACCAGATCAAGTTGTAAAGCAAGATTTAAAACATCGTTTTGTGCTAGAGTTTCAAACTTTCACGAAGCAACAAAGTTTTACATTATTGATACTCCACACACACTTTGGCACACTTCGACTATGTTGAGTCTTCTTCTATTTAGT
This sequence comes from Boesenbergia rotunda, assembly GCA_024364735.1. Taxonomy (NCBI): domain Eukaryota; kingdom Viridiplantae; phylum Streptophyta; class Magnoliopsida; order Zingiberales; family Zingiberaceae; genus Boesenbergia; species Boesenbergia rotunda. Next base: position 18,005 of record JAGFNQ010008567.1, on the reverse strand, counting down.
TTATTTTCCTTTAGATATAAGTACATAGTGATTAGAAAGTCAATTGAATTAAAATTTTAAATCAGCAAATTACAAAATATAGTATTAAATTTAAATAACAATTTCACAGAACTTCTAGTATTGGTATGTTCACAAAATATGGCACAGTTAGCTAGTAAGAGTTAGACATGGATTGCACAACTGAAATTGGAAAAGCCACAAACACAATATATTAGACAGATCTCTATTTCTTTGAATCTGATATCACTCCTCTTTACTAGTTTCAATGCTCCAATTGGTGCTTCCCCTCTTTCCCTCTATTTTTATAGTGTTTCATCTCCTTCCATGATCAACAAACAAAATTGAATGAAAAGCAAAATTTCTCATGTCTCAGTAAGTAAATTCTGGACGGCATTTCCAAGATAGGTCTAAATTGGTTTCACCAAAGCTATGACACAAATGTTCAATGGCATTCACTCGTACCAACTTAGTATCATCACCTGTCAATGAGCAAAATAATAATTTCACCCAAACTATTATAAGGTGTCCCAAGAAGTATAGGCGGTCAATCCACTCCCTAACACCTAGACAGTAAGTGTGAGCTTGTGCGATTGACATTAAAATATTAGTAAAATAGGGTCATACACTCACTTAGGATTCCATGAGGAATAATTCCCTATGCCTATGGTATCAAAGCCAATTAATTCATCGATCATCCTTCACTCGAGTATATGTCTATAGACCTTATAGACCTAATTTTCTCAACGTGTGTTCAAGACTAGCAATTGTTCAAGTCTCGGCATCTATTTGAATCTAGCGTCTTAGACCTCTAAGCAAGTGCCCATCGTTTGAGCACTTTTCATGAATCTAGCGTCTTAGTTGTGATTCATCTCCTCCATGGAAGTGGCACCTAGCGTTGTTACAACACCTGCATGGGTCTCCCAATGCATTCTCCACATGAGTCTCCCCAAATATCCTCTAGTGAGTTTATCGTTGCATTGCAACCCACGTGTTCAGCTCGGCTGACACTTCATACAAACATCCATGTCTTCAAGTATCAAGACCGTTAGATCGCCCACCGCGAGCGCTTCCCGATTTACCCTGGCGGCCAGTGGGAAACTTCCGTGGGGCCGGGCCGGTCTCCCGAGGTTGGAAAAACCTCGTTAATCATTGTTTTTTTAGTAGGACATCATTAAGTGTTGTCTGTCAACCCACTTTGTAAGTCTACCTCAAGCCCAACTTCAACATTCAACCTCCCCTATTGTAACATCCTAATAGGAATGACACCTACTCAACGCAACTCAATTTTTTAGGCCAAACAGTTTGTGGTCCAATTTCAGTATTAAGAATTTACAGATTTTAAAATGTAAATTTTTCGAGGAGACCACCCACCCCATTCGGCCACTCCATGCCCTCTAGTCATTCATCTTTCATTGTCTATTTCAACCATCTTTTGTTCTAGCATAAGAGTGCTCACCACATATCCTTAAGCTTGCAATGAATTTATTGTCTATCAGTAAATTATTTCATTGAATTGCTCTATCACTTTTGATGTCACTTCTATTTGTATTCAAGATTTGGGGGCAGGTAGGATAATCAATTTCAAACATAAGTCTCATAGCTTCACCTTCTCCCCTCCAGAGTAACAATTGTGTCACTTACCTTCTCTATAAAGTCTAAATCGAGTAGCTCTCAATCTTTCCAACTTTCAAACTCTAGAATGTGAATCATGTCATGCTAGGTCCTCTTTCCTTATTAGTGTTTGTGAGTGTCTCTCTACATCCTTTACTTTTGTTGTTCAAATATATCTCGGATTTAAGTCAATTCACTTCTACTTTTAGATTTAAATATTGTTGGGTTATGAAGCGAGCACACAAACAAAAATGAGAATCGCAGATATGAGGATGGTAAAGTAGATATGCAGACATACAAAATGTACAAGCAAGAACACTAGAAAAAAAGTTAAGGTCACACTTACCAAAGGAAAACTTCGAGACACACATTTAAGACGATATGGGAATATACTTGACGTCGAGTAAATGTTCTAGTTAAGCGATGTAAAACCATGACAATTACACACATTAATAGAGGAAGAGGAAGACCAAAGAAAATTTAGTCAGTAACGATAAAACAAAATAGACTTCATTTAAATATAGATGATGACATAGTAGGAGATTAAGCCCAAAAATGTAGGAGTTGTTGGTGCAAGGAGCACGACGGATCGAACTTATGTTTTGATATATGACAAAAGAGTTTAAAGTTATGTATGATCTTATGTGTAAGTGTGCAAGTGCAGCGAACTTAACAATAAAGATTTGATAGGTCATGTGATCAGATACTAAGTGGAAGGGAAAAGCCATAGTGGGTCGGGTAACCATGCACTAGGCAGCAAAAGTCTTGAAGGGTAAGTGACCAAACATCAAGCAACGGAAGTCCCAATGGATCAGCAGACGGTTGGTGCAGGGTGTACCAGAGTTGAACCCATGTTTTAATGTTAGCAAAGGTTCAAGTTAAGTCTTGTTGTTATCTGATGAAGCTAACAAATGAGCAAGAAGATTGCCTCTGTGAAGTCCTAGTTGCGGCTAGGCAAAGAAGTCTTGACAGATCATGGAAACTAGGCAGGAAGCCCAGATGAGTTGACATCTGGTAGGAAGTCTCGGTAGGTCTGGAGGACCCAGTACTAAGCAAGCGAAAGTCTTGGCAGGCCGATCCGATGCTAAGCAATAAAGTCTAAACAGGTCTGGGAGACCCGATGTTTAGCAGGTGAGTGAGGTAAGCTCTTGGAGGAAAGTGTTGTGAGGTCGTGTCCTGATAGGACAGTCTTAGGCGTTGATCCTACGGAGGTTTCTAAGTTGAGATCAAAATAGGTCCTACTGTCAATTACTCATGCATATTGTACTAATATTTGTGCTAACTCTGTTTTGCAAGGTTAATCATTTACATATTATTGTATTGTGCTAACAATTTCTTGCAGATCAGTCAAAGCAAGTTGACCGAAGGTTCGGTCGACTAAACAAGTGGATTGGTCGACCGAACTAGCCAGACTGTGCCAGAATGGGAAGAATTCAGGCGGTTCAGCCAACTGATTGACCGAACCATTTTTAGAATGACGCGGCTACGCAGAAGGAAGCTTTATCCGTCAATTAATCAGGAGGATCAGGCGACCGAATGCATTTATTACAGTGTCATCCAAGCGAAACAAAGAAGGAATGGTGCAGGGTTTGGTTGACTAAACAAGAGGCTCAGTTGACCGAAAGATCAATCGACTGAACGATTTTTCAGTTGATCGAACCGTACCTACATAAGGAGCACGAGACCAATGCAATGATGATCTCTTCTACTCGCCCTACACTCTCTTCCTGCATCGACGAATTGCTCACACTCTACTACTACGACGCCGAGAAGCTCTCCAACACGCTGCGCTCAAGATCATACTTCTGTGTAAGTATATTTGTTTTAATTTCGTACTTGTACTTGCATCTTAAAAGGGAGTCAGTAGGTTGTTAGTAACCTTTTTTACATCTTGTACGATATTACTTTCTCCAAAAGTTTTTCGGAAAAAAAATTATAGTGGATTGCTCAACGAAGCGGTTGAGGACTACAGGCCTTGGAGTTGGAGTCGCCGAAGGCTCTGAACCAAGTAAAAGAAAAGAAGTACTTTATTTTCCGGTGCTTTACTTTGTTTTATGTTATCGAAAAGAAAGATTTACGAACGATTGAGATTTACCCCGCCTACCCCCCCCCCCCTCTTAGTTTCCAACGTATCATAGCGAGGCAGCACTAAAAAGATCTAACAATCTTTCTTTGCATCAAAGTTTTTCTTTCTTTTCTATTTAAAAATTTTCTTTCATACAACACTGCTAATCCCAAGACATAATCGCAAGACAAAAGTCTTAGAAATATTTTTGTATTTATTTCTGTAATTGTAAGATTGTCGAACTCCCACTTAGAAGGATAGAGCATCGCTCAACCCCCTTTGTTTAACGACAACGACTTCAGTTACTAGAAGAAGCGAATGGAATATTTTTTGAAAGCAGACATCGATCTCTGGTTCAACATCAAAAAGGGTTATACCCCTCTAACTGAGGATGGAGAAATCTTGGAACCAGAGAACTGGATACCAGAAATGAAGAGACGGGCTCAAATAAACTTCAAGGCACTGAACACACTTCAATGCGGTATAACAAAAGAACTCAACCGAGTTGGGTCATTCAACAACGCTAAAGAATTATGGGACAGACTAGTCAAAGTCCATGAAGAAACGGATGACTCTAAGGTAAAAAAAAAAGTACTTACTTTTAAATCAATTATTTAATGTTAAGATGTTGTCCGGAGAAAACGTCACCCAACTCTACGCTAGAATAAAGGACATCATCAAGGACCTCCACTTGATCGATCACCATCTTGAAAATCAAGATGTAATTAGGTACACTCTAAATTCGTTCCCTCGAAACGCTTTATGGGTATCAATAGTAGATACTTATAAGGTTTCGAAGGATCTTTCAACTATTAAACTAGATGAACTTTGTGAGTTTAAACTGCATGAACAAACTAACCTTAGTCCGGTTGAGAAAGGTATTGCCTTGTATGCAGGACAAAACAAAGATGCCAAGATCAAGTCTAAATCAAAGCCTGAATCTGAGTTCGGGTTAGATTCAGATTCACCCAACGAAGAGGAACTAGCAAGCATGGTTTGAAGAATATTTGCTAAGGGAAGAACCAAGAAGAACCCAAAGAAAGTGCCAAGTACATTAACCACACCAAAATCTGAAATCTCTTGTTTTGGATGCAACGAAAAGGCCACCTCAAGCATGAGTCCCCTAATTTGAATAAGGAAAGCCTAAGACATCAAAATAAAGAAAGGCTCTCAAGGTGACTTGGGACGAGACGTTGGACGAATCAGAGATGGGCAAACCAAAGCACTCAAGCCACTTGACACTAATGGCAAGATCCGAACTCGTGTCCGAACCTGAGTCCGAATCAGATCAAGAAGAAGAACCTAAGGTAAATTAACTTTCAAAATTTTAATTACGTAAATTAGTTAAATATTTAGTTATAAAGTTGACCAAGTCTGAGGATCAGATTAGGTCACTCCTTGAGGAGGTTAACCACCTTAAGGAGTAAGCTAACTTGAACCCCTCAATTGACCAAGTTCAAGAAGGAACTTTAACTCAAGTTGTAAAACTTGAGAGAAAAAATTCCTCCTTGAAAGGTCAAGTTGAGGGACTTAAGAAAACATTGGACAAGTTCAACTTGGGCACCAAGTATCTAAACATGATACTTGGGTCCCAAAGGGCTGTGTACAATAAATATGAACTCAGATATAAACCCAAGTCAACCAACAAATCCTATCATTCATTGGTTAGTCAAAACACTAATAACCAAGTCCAAGAATGGGTCCCGAAAGCTTCCTTAACAAAGCAAGTAGGGTCAAACCAATATTTTGTACCTAAGGATCAAATCTGTTTTCTAGATAATAAACTTAAATTTCAAATAGGAGGCAGCAAACTAATTGTCACCTCACTAACTCAACCTACTCTTTTGAGTACCTAGGATTAGTTAAATCAAGATTAGTTCTTTACTTGTTAAGGGTCTAAGTTAAATACTAAGTCTGGGTAAGAACAGTTAGGAAGTTCTGTCAAGGCTTATGGTTGCCTTAATGATGCCCAAGTGACTCACTACAACCTGGAAACTTACTTAAGGATGCTTTCTTGGGGGGTCCAAAGCTACACTTAAACCAAATACAAGTTAAGACTATTCCTGATAATTAAATATAATTCATCTGACAAAAATTATAGGATTGCCTTGTATAAAAACACTGGGTGAGATGAAAACAAAAACCAAAACAAATTAAATACTAAACCAAATTTAAAATTACACAAAATTTAAAATTAAACAAAATTCAGATCAAACTAAATCAAACCAAAATTCAACTCAAACTTAAACTCAAACAAATCAAATCAAAATTAATCAAACCAAGTTAAATCAAATTAAAAGTCCTTTATAAATATTACTATTAAACTTATTTTTAAAAATATAAATTATTAAACTTATAAAATTAATAAATTTATAAAAAATTATTTTAAATTCATAAAAAATTATTTAAACTTATAAAAAATTATTTAATAATAAAAAAATTATTTAAATATATAAAAATTAAAAAAATTAAACTAATAAAAAATTATTTTAAACTTATAAACTTATTAAAATTTTTAAAAAATTATTTTAAATTCATAAAAAATTATTTTTAAAAACTTAAAATTAACTTAAAATTAAACTTATAAAAAATTATTAAACTTATACAAAAAATTATTTTTAAACTTATAAAAAATTATGTTTAACTTGTGGAAATTATTAAACATACAAAAATTAAAAAATATATATATTAAACCTATAAAAAATTATTATTTTTAACTTATAAATTTTATTAAACTTATAAAAATTATTTTTAACTTACAAAAATATTAAGAAAATTATTTTAAACTTATAAAAAATTATTATTTTTAACTTATAAAAATTTTAAACTTACAAAAACTTTAAAAAAATTATTTTAAACTTAAAAAATTATTAAACTTATAAAAATTATTTTTAAATTTATAAAATCTTTAAACTTATAAAAAATTATTTTTAAACTTATAAAAAATTATTTTAAACGTATAAAAAAATTATTATTTTTAGACTTATAAATTATTGTTTTAAAAAAACTTTAAAAAAATTATAAACTTATAAAAATTATTTTTAAACTTATAAAAATTATTAAACTCTAAAAATATTCACCTCACACATTTGCTTGTAACTTAATTGACAATCTAGAACTAGTGAGATGAATTAGAAAAAATCCATCAATCCAATCCTTTGGTCTAATCCCTACTTTTTGTGTAGGAACCCAAAGATTTGGATCAATAAATACTGGATAGCGGATGCTCGAGACATCTAACTGGAGATCAACACAAATTTATCAACATTAAGTTTAAGAATTTAGGATCAAATGCCTTTAGAAACAATGACAGACTTGAGGTAATTGGAACAAGTAATATTCAATTAAATTCACATTTATCAATTAGGAATGTCTTGCTTGTTGAAAATTTTGACTTTAACCTGCTTAGTATAAGTCAATTATTTGATGTTGGATTTACAGTTAAGTTTTTATCCACTGAATGTTTAATAAAACAAGATGAATCAAACAATATACTCCTAAAAGGTATTAGACAAAATAATATTTATACAATAAACATACCCAAACCAAAACTCAAATGCCACTTAACACGACAAGAAGAAACATGGTTATGGTATAGGAGACTTGTCCACACCAACATTAGAACCATACTAAAGGCAATTAACATTGTACTAATTAAGGGGTTACCCAAATTAGAAATTCCATAAAATAAACTTTGTGACCCTTATCAACAAGGTAAACAAACAAAATCAGTACACAACCCAACTAACCAAAATTGAACCAACTCAATACTAGAACTTTTATATTTAGATTTATTTGACTCACATAGAATTAAAACTTTAAGTGGAAATATATATTGTATAATTGACGACTACTCCAGGTATATTTCGGTAAAATTCTTAAAACATAAACATGCACTTTTGATATATTTAAAAACTTTTGCAAACAAATAGAAAATAAAAAGAGTTAAAAATCAAGAAAATAAGAAGTGATAATGGTGGAGAATTCAAAAATTATAATTACAAATCTGTCTAGAAAATGGATAGCATCATGAATTCTCATGCTCAAATACACCTCAATAAAATGACCTAGTAGAAAGAAAAATAAAAGGCTTTAAAAACAGATCATATAAAGACCCAACTCTCAAACAGATCAATCAAGTTGAGCTAGTATCAAACCCAACTCTCAACTTGACCAACTATTAGTCACACAAGCTCATATTTTATGGTAATCAGCTAAGTACTAAAGTTGGACATTTCATATAAAGACTTTTTCTAGGACCTTGCCATGCTTGGACTTTAGGGCATCATTTTAAAAGAAAATGTCACTTAAGGGGGAGTATCGAATTTCTAAATTTTTTTATTTAAAAAAATAATAAAAAAACTTTAAACAAATTTTTAAAACACTCAAACTAATTTTTAATTTTAAACAAATTTTTTAAACTTAATTTGAAAACTTAAATAATTTTAAACTTAAAACTTAAACTAATTTTTAAACTTTAAACAAATTTTTAATTTTAAATAAATTTTTTAAACTTAATTTTAAAATTTTAAATATTTTTTTTAACTTAAAACTTAAACTAATTTTTAAAATTTTAAACAATTTTTTTTAAAACTTAAACTAATTTTTAAACTTTAAACAAATTTTTAAAAACCTAAACTAGCTTTTAAAACTTTAAAACTTAAACTTTTTTTTAACATTAAGTTAATTTTGAAACTTAAAAATTATTTAAACTCGAAAATTTTCAATTTTAAAACATATTTTAAATCTTTTGAAAGAACTTTCAAAACATAAAATTTCTAAGATATTTTCAAAGAATGTTTATTGCTTTGACTTTTCTTTTTAAAACAAACAACTCATTTATAACCTTATATTTTGATGTTAGTCAAAGGGGGAGAGATATCACATGCAGGAGGAGTTACTTTACTCTCTTATCTTGCTTATACTGTCCTATCTTATTTAACTTAACTATGAACTAGATTGTCAAACATCAAAAAAGAGAAGATTATTGATACAGGGTGCACCACAGTCGAATCTATGTTTTGATGTCAGTAAAGGTTCAAGTTAAGTATTTGTTATTATCTGATGAAGCTAACATGTGTGCAGGAAGATTATCTCTGTGAAGTCCTAGTTGTGGCTAGGCAAGGAAGTCTTGGAAGATCGTGGAAACCAGGCAAGAAGCCCAGATAGGTTGACATCTGGCAGGAAGCCTCGGTAGGTCTAGAGTACCTGATACCAAACAAGTGGAAGTCTTGACAGACCGATATGATGCTAAGCAATGAAGTCCAAATAGGTCTGAGAGACCCGATGTTTGGCGGGTGAGTGAGGTAAGCTCCTGGAAGAGAGTGTTATGAGGTTGTGTCCCGATAGAACAACCTTAGGCGCTGATCCAACTAGAGAAACCTACGAAGGTTTCTAAGTTGAGATCAGGACAGGTCCTACTGTCGATTACTCATGCATATTGTACTTATATTTGTGCTACATCTATTTTGCAAGGTTAATTATTTATATATTATTGTGTTGTGTTAACAATTTCTTGCAGATCAGTTAAAACAAATTGACCGAATGTTCGGTCGACTGAACGAGAGGATCAATCGACAGGACCAGCCAGATTGGGAAGAGTTCAGGCGGTTTAGTCGACTGATCATCAGGATTAGTTGACCGAACCATTTTTGGAATGGCACGGCTACGCAGAAGGAAGCTTTTTCCATCGACTGATTAAGAGGATCAATCAACCGAATGTATCTATTACAGTGCTAGCTGAGCGAAACAAAAAAGGAATGGCGCAGGTTCGATTGACCAAATAGAAGGTTCAGTCGACCGAAAGGATCAGCCGACTGAACGATTTTTCAATCGACTGAACCGTACCTATATAAGGAGCTCGAGACCAGTGCACTAATCATCTCTTCCACTCACCCTATCTGTCGACAAACTGCTCACACTCTACTGCTACAACACCGGGAAGCTCTCTAACACACTGCGTTCAAAATCATACTTCCATGTCGGTATACTCGTTTTTATTTTGTACTTGTACTTACATCTTAAAAGGGAGCTAGTAGGTTGTTACTAACCTCCCTTATATCTTGTACAATATTACTTTCTTCGAAAGTTTTTCGGAGAAAGAATTATAATGGATTGCCCAACAAAAGGGGTCGAGGACTACGGGCCTTAGAGTAAGAGTCGCCGAAGGCTCCGAACTAAATAAAAGAAAAGGAGTACTTTATTTTCCGCTGCCTTACTTTGTTTTACGTTATCGAAAAGAAAGATTTATTTTTTTAGATCCCCCCCCCCCCACCTTCTCTTGGTTTCCAACGATCCTACACAGACAACTCGATCGAACACCTGGCAAAGAGCGAAAGATTTGGTAGGTCAAGTGACTAGATGCTAAGCAGAGGAAGATCTAATGGGTCAAGTGACTATACATCAGACAACAACAAATAGCTCAACTAAACACCTGGTAAGGTAAGTCTTATAGGTACCAGAAAAGGTAAACTCAGAGAGACGTTGAGACACAAAAGCAGCGAGGAGAGAATTAGTTGAGGGTAGTCTAATAGGTAAGCGCAAGCTTGACGGAGAGAAACCCCTCAGTGTTTCAAAGTCAAGGTGGACAACAATAGTTGTCCAAAGCTTAGTGTGCTCATTTATATTTGTGGACTAACTTTATGGTGCAGGAAGGGCGATTGGAGTCAAATTAGGACAACTTGATTCTCCAAGCGACTGGAAGAGGTTCGAGCGACTTGAGAATGAGATCAAGTTGTGCCAGATGAGTTAGTCACTGATCCAATTTGTCCGGGCTTTTTGGCGACCAGAATCAGGTCAAGCGACCTGATGGTCAGAGCGATCGAAAAGTTTCCGGGAGACCTAAAGGATAAACTTAGCCAATCTAGATAAGGCGGTCAGAGGATCAAAGTTGGCCAAGCTTCTATGCGACTAGAATTAGAGTTGACCTGAAGGTGCCATGTTAGCAATATTCAATGTCTGTATGGATAAAATCAACAACTAAGTCAGAGGGGTCCGTCTCTAGGAGACTGGAAAGGTGTCACGTCAGTAGTCAACAACAGTCTATAAAGGAAGCGAGAAGCACTTAGTTCAGCATCAAAATCAAAATCAAGAAATTCATCTATTCAATTCTCATTATGCTACTTGCATATGCTCTGATCGCTCAAAGCTTCATATTAGGAAGCCTTGTTCTAATTTAGTATATTATATTACTGTCTGATTTCTATATTTGTGTTTCTATATCTATCTCTTATTTTGTAAGAGGTTTCTCCACCTCTAGACGAGATCCGAAAAGGAGAAAATTTTAAAAGTGATTTTTAAGGAGTGATCCACCTAGAGGATCATGGCACCATGGATTAGAAACCCTGGAGAGAAGTCAAACCACATTAAATTGCTGTCTTTTTCTGTGTTATATGTTTACTTAATTTCTGCTGCAAATTGATTGCTACATTTTCCACTACATTTACTTTACTTAATTCTATTGTGTTATACACTAATTGCATTTTATAAAAAATTATCATCTCAATTAGAGTCATGCTAGTCAAACCCCCCCCCCCCTCCCGATCGAAAACAGACGTCGCTTAGTCAAGTGTAAACCGATCCTATACAGACGTCACTTAGTTGAATAAAGATTGGTTGCTATTGTTTATTAGCTTCATCGGTCAGTATCTCCTCCTTTGTGTTGAAATTAAAAACTAATTTGGCATATATATCAAATGTCTGTGTAGTGATAATGTTAGAGAATATTTATCTCACTCTTTTCAATCATCTATATTGAGTACTGGCTTCTTGCCCACATATACCAAACAAAATGATATAAAAAATGAACAAATTGTCATCTTGTTGAGACTATTCAAATGTTACTACTACACATGTATGTTCCTCTTTTTTTGGGTAATGTCATTCACATTGTGTTAATACATCAACTTTTTGCTATCTTCTATTCTTTAGAGTCCAATTCCCTTCACTATCCTCTTTCCACAATGTGATATATTCTCTTCCACTAGGAGCCTTTAGATGCACTTGCTTTATTGGCATGCTTCTAATAGTGATTAATTGTCCCCATGATTTATCAAGTCCATTTTCCTTAATTATTACACCCTTATTACTCTCCTAATGCATATTGTACCTTTATGTCGTGACACAACTTGTTCAAGTTCACTCCTTTCTTTTCCTCAACACTATTTCTATTATTTGAGCCAATATTAGAAGTTCTTCCTTTTCCCACTTCGTTGTCTTGTCTACCTTTGTTTATGGACCTCCATACACCCTCTATTGCTACTATCCACCGCTTCAGGTGCCTCCCTTGTAGGTATATAATCAATAACCATGTCATAAAATAACTTCGACGCCTTCTCAAGACTCTTCTACTTTGCAATTGCCAATGGCTGTCATGAAATCCCCTTTTGACTTGGACATTGCTATAACATTTTGAAAGGGCAATCATAACCATTCCATTTTCTCATTTTATATATTATACATCTCTATCACCCAAATAGTATCCTTAAATAATACAGAGGGTTCTATTGCATTTTTAGATTCGGGGTGGGGTGGACAGACTATGATTGATGAGATGGATGTTTTACATTCACTCTAGTGACATTTGGGATATGATTCCTCTTCCTCCAAGGGAGTCTACCATGGGCTGCAGATAGGTTTCCTTTGTTAAGTGCTCCCTCAATGATACTAATGATCTGTCCAAGGCTCATCTAGTGGCACTCAAATTTATAGTTTTGATCACCTCGATACATTTCTCCAATGGTCAAGATTGCTTCACCCGTCCTCTTATTGTTGTGTCTCACATACCACCTAGGCAAAGCAACCTCTAGACACAAGTGCATACACAACCTACCTAGAGTGTTTTTTAAAACTATAGTTTTGCTCGTACCAACTGATACCAAATAGCATAACTCTAATCGGTATTACTACTATTGTTGTAGAAAAGGATGCCCTGATTAAAGATGATAACAATTCACTTGGAGCCAAGTTCTCCTTGGTAAAAGGGAATAATATTGTTTAGAATTTGAATTTCTAATTTGGAAATTTTAAACTAGGAAGTTTTACATTTTATGAGTTTTTAAAAAGATTTATTTTTAAGTAACTAAGCAAAGTAGGAAAAGTTTTTTTTATTTTAGTAGGATAAATTATTTAAAAATTTGTTATTTGTTTACCAAATTTATAAAGTAAAGTTTAAAATTGAGTCATAGTTGGATCTTTAGAAGGACCCAACCTCTTTTAGACCCAACTTCTTGAGAATCAGCAGTGTAATAATATTTCCTCTTTGTGAGCTATTTTTCACGTGAGATTGGAAGTTTCTATTGCTGCACCGGTTGGTATTAGAGCACTAGGTGCTACGCACCTAGTCTCTTCTCAAACAATAAAGGCTTTTAAGATAACTTTCCTTCTCAAAAGATTAATTATCGTGGTTTTGATATATTTATGTACGTTTTTGCCATGGTAACTTATAAAAATTAATTTAGACAATTTTACATGCATTCCATGTACGTTAGGCATATGATATATCTACATTGTTTATTTATATAGATTGTTACATATTCTGTGTTTAGCATTGTATGTTTATATAGTTTTCAGTTTACTTTGTTATACAAAGTAATATCTAGTAGTTGTCTGGATCAATAAGAATGTGTTTCTGGGTTTAGGGTATAAAATCCAGTTTATGGAGTTGAAATTCCAATTCCACAGTTTACTTCAATTTACTGCTTAAACTAAAAAAGACATAGGAACCAGAATTCCAATACCAAAATAATTCAGGAGTCAACCATCAAAATCCATGATCTTTTTTTAAAGAAACTTGAGGTTTCTTAGGACCACAAGCCTCTGTTCATAATTACTCATATGTCCTCATCAAGAACAAAGAGAAGTCATAGATTTGAAACATCAAACATTACTGTGGAGCTGCAAAACAGAGAAGAGTATTGTACCTGGGTAAAATATGAATTTCTTTCTTGGTTGCTTCTTCATTGATTAATTTTCCTTTTTGAGTTTAATGGTTTTGTTAGATTGTGAGATTTGTTCAATGGTTGTTGTTTGCATGCTCATATGCCTTCTTTTACTGTATATCAAATTATCAATTTATGCGTTCATACCCTTAATGTGCTCCAGATCAGCAAGTCATACTCACATGGCTATTTTCTAGGTCAAATCACTGTGTATGTAAGACTTCTGGTTCAAGAGACGACTTTACGGTCCAGGTTGGCGTGTCAGCATGTACTCCCCCAAAATCTTAGAATCCTCCTTCCTCCTTCTAGGTCAGCGTGTCAGGATGACATTTGTCTAGCTCCTCGAGCTCTCCCTCTGAATAGATAGGACTCCCCTATGATCTAAGAATCCCTCCCCCCCCCCCCCACCTCCTGCGCGCACACGCGAATCTCACACTGTCTAGTGTATTTTGAATTCTCTTTGCCACTACTGTGTGACTTCAACATCAAAGGAGATTTGTCTCCAGTGCCGTCTAACACTATTTCTAGTTTGTCCAGGTTGAAGATAGGCCTCCACCTTGACAACATCCACATCATCCAGCCTTCGCGCCATCGCCAGCCACTTCAACCTCAACAATGGTTGCCTGTGCAAACAATAATTCTTGTATGTATTTAGTTTGTGAAAAGTATTACAACCTCTACTCCATTGTAATTCTAAACAAAAGAATCAGAATCCTTCTTCTCAATTTTACACTTGAATCCAAATGATCGAGTTAGATTTGCTCTCTATGAAACTGATTCCCATGAAAGAAAAAGTACTTACCCCTTCTGGAAGCACAAAAGTTATTCTCAACTATTTTGAGGCATGGATGACTTCTTGGAGCAGCATAAGCCACTGTCATTCCTACAAAATAATAAAAGCACAATAACGCAAACTATATTTGATAAAAGACAATGAACTACGTATTTTTCCAACACAACAAGCTTATGAAATGAAAATAAATGAAAGGAATGATAAGCTTTGGGATGAAACTTGTCTCATGCAAAGAAAAATGATAACATATCATTTTGGGTATCCAAGTTCATTAATATAGTAATTGAAAATTTAAGGTTGAATCATATTTGCTAAAATATGAAAGTTTGAATCTTACATGAATACACAATTAAAGAAGATATATGACTACAACATGGGAGAAATTAAAAGAAACCTTGTAAACGAGAGAAATATGCCTCACTAGAACATTTATCCGACAATATCAGAAAATTTCAACAGTAGTAAATGTAAGATGGCATATGGGAATACAACTTTATGCAAGTGAAGCCTTAAACTGATTTTAAAAAATTAAGCTAGATTTGTCAATGATCAAAATAGATAAAACACAACTATGGCCAATGGTCCATGTAACCAGTCAATATGCAGTTCATGGGGATACAATGAAGGCTTCATAACATATATGCAATTCATAGCAAAATATTTAGCATTTGTAATAATCAAAATAAATATGTTATGCATTATAAATATGCATGTACAATCAAACAGTTGAGGATGATGGGAAAGTTTAAAGTATTCTTTTGTGTCAGAGTATCAATATCAAAGTATCAGTCCTCGGCCAAAACAAACAGGATTTCAGTAATATACTATATGTTAGCACTTGACACACATCAAAAAAAGCATCGAAATGGCTTTGGATGAGTTATTTCTTTAATCCCTTTCACTTGGTTCGATTATGTTAAAAATAGGACTGTCGTGATTAGACAGTCAATTAACATAAAATTAAATGCCTAGCCATCATGCATATTGCCAAGCTAGATTCACTAGATCATTGTTTGGATGTCATTTGCCTATCTAGATATCACTGAAACATTAGATAACTAGTTATAATAATATTCGATAAAATTCCTTTTATAAAATGAAGAACGAGCAAGCAACCTAGTCAAGAGTAGCCTTTAAATAAATTTATTGGCCCTATTTTTCATATAATATCATATACATATAAGTATGACAATTTCATTAATGTTATAATTGCGAAATCAAATATTTAGATCAATTTATATTAATTAAACATATTGACTTATAATTTATATCACATTTAATTCAGAAGCTTCATTATAAAATGTTTAAAAATAAAATTTAAAGGGCAATCTAAATTAATTAAATAAAATTAAAATCATATTAATTGAATTTAATAAACAGATAATTTTTATCTGATTTAATTATTATGTAAAATATGTTAACAAGTTAGAATTATAATATCAAAGTTTAAAACTAATAAACTAATTACTTAATTACTGAACTCGGTAACTTAAATAAAATATAATTTATAGTTTTATACTTACGGAAAGTCAATAAGTTACAACTAATACGCCAAAAAATTTAATAATTTAAAATTTATAAAAAGCTTTATAAAACCCTAATATTATTTTGTCTCTCCCAACCCTTTTGTGTCTATAAACCCTTTAACCTTGAATTTGTCTCATCCTCTTCTCGAACTTCCATAGCTCTCGTCCTCCCACTTGCTTTAACATTACACATACTCCTCCTGCCTTAATTTTGCATTGGTTCAACACTAGTGTTCCACACTCATCCCATCGTCACTTCCCACACCATCCCCCTCCATATGTGTTGCACCTAGTATCTATCCTTACCCAGCCGAGGCATATAAGTTTGGAACTGTCCTTGTAGGCGAAGTGATTCATGTAAAACAATCAAAGTAACAGTGCAATAGCACACTGAATAAATATGTAGTACTAAAATAATAATAACCTAGGCAGTAGTAATTAGGAGGGATCATTAAAATAGATTCAATCAATATCTTGTAACATAGCATCACTAATACCACATACAATTGCCCCCATGGATTGGCATAGTTGGTAACTACATGGATGGTTGCTCCAATAAGTTAAATTTCCAATAGGCACAAAATGTCTCGTTAGCGTCTCCATACAAAAGGTCGTTGTGCTAAGGCAAATATCCTCCATGATTTATTATCTGTATCTAGCCTAAGGACCGACAATACTGGACCACCTGGGATGAGCATTATCACCTTTTGCTCCCACTAATACCACATACTATTAAGGATTAAGATCACAAGTTGACATAGAATACAGCATGAACGGACCAAGTTGTAGTTGTGTACTTCACAGGTTATTACTAAATCAGACAGGATAGACATGTCAAATTGTGTCACATGACTACATGACATGTAGCATGATATGTTTAATTAAAAGTTGGCAGGGCAAAAACAAGTTGTATGACAACCTGTTTAGCAAACTCACTCATATGAAGTTTCAAAAAATAAAAAATTTAATTAATACACAAACTTGAAAATATAATTCACAAAAAGATTCATATACAATAAAATCAAATATTCATAAAATAAAAATTCTTACAAAGATTAAAGATGCAAAAAAGTTTCAATAAACATATATATCAGACAAAGGGTACACTTCCTTGGGGCCTACATTGGCGGAAGCTTCGTACACCAAGCTGCCCTTTTAAAGGGTTTGACACGTTTGTAACCCAAATCTCTTTTACCTCATACCCAAATCCGTAAAATTGCAGGTTCAATCAGGTTATATAAAACAGGTCATGCCAATTTTTATCACCCCTACAGGACCCCAGCATTCTCAAGTAAATTGTAAGGAACGTTCCATGATATGATATAGCAAAATCTCATCCTGAACGTTGCTCCATGGGGATCATAAAAATGCAAACTCCGTTAAGCTCTCCTTTTGTCTCAAAGATAAGTAAATAAATAATAGGATCTTTTGCTCACATTTATTCACATGTTGAATCATTAAGCAAATTAATCACCAATGATCAAGAAGATTTAGAAGTAATCCCAACTTGTAGATTGATAAGTAATAATCCATGTTATAGCGACGAGTGTCCAATCTTTTCTCCTCTCACTAGAATATCATTATATCTACATGGTATACCTACAAGTCTATAATAATCTGAATATTGGTCAAAATGCCAGGATTATTTTGTTGCAACTGTTCTTTAAAAAAACAATTAATTTAGAGGTGGCAAGTTATATTATGTTTGTAACATTCACCTCTTAATGCTATGCTTTAAATCAATTGTGAAGTACTTAAATTGATTGTAGCATCATCTGGGAAGAATCTAATGTTGACTTCTCCTCTTATATACATCTCAACTTGACAACCACAACACACGGATGGATGAAGAGAAGAAAGCCATTAGCTTTGAATCATTTCTACTTTGTTCACTTTTTTTTTTTATTTCCTCGGGCAAAATATGAAGTGGATGATCTTGATGGTTTAATTCTAATATGCTACCGTTGAGCATCTAGTGTTGTACCTTAGACAAGGTGTGGCAAACTTCACATCTGGAGAGTCTCTTAGTGCCTGCTACACCTTTCTGTCTTAAGTTAAATTTTGGGATTTTA